>PVLD010004550.1:0-123814 GCA_004027595.1 Dinomys branickii | reverse complement strand
TTTGTCCCAGTAGCGTGTTCTCTGTCGGGTTCAGGAGCTGAAGCCGTTCTTCCCTCCACACTCGCTCTCTCGGCTGGTCGTCTTCTTCCCGGAAGTCCTTATTTCTGTCTTCATATTGTTATATTTCATTGTTTGGGTGGTAATCCTCTGGGAGGTTCTCTCTCTGCTGCCTACCCGGTCGCCATCTTCCCGGAAGTCTACTCTTTCAGTTTCTTACACTAGGGAGACAATATAATGTTTACACATGGGGGTCTGATTTATTTCACTTATCAGTATGGTCTCTAGTTGCATCCATTTACCTTATTGAAGCCTCTATCTTTCTGTATATCTGAGTAGTGCTCCATTGTATAAAAATACCATATTAAAAAAAAGTCAATTTCTTGGTTGATGGTCATTTGGGTTGTTTCTAAGATTTAATAGAAATTGTGCTACTATAAACATTGGTACACATATCTTGCTGTGGTATGCGGTTTTTAATTTTTCTGAAAAAATACCCAGAAGGGGAATAGCTGGGTCAAATGGGACCACTAATTCTAGTTTTTTGAGGAATCTCCACACTGATTTCCATAGTGGTTGTACCAGTCTATACTCCCCCCAACAGTGGAGCAGTGTTCCTTTTTCTCTTCAGTCCCACCAGCATCTGTCATTGGTTGATTTCTTAATGATAGCCGTTCTTTCTGGGATGAAAAGGAATCTCAGTGTTGTTTCAATTTCCATTTCTTGAATGACCAATGATGTTGAACATGTTTTCATATATTTATTTGCCATTTCTATTTCTTCCTTGAAGAAGTTTGTATTCATCTCAGATGACCTTTTTTTGGATTAGGTCTTTGAATTTTGGGGGCCTGATATTTTTTCAATTCTTTATGTGTTCTAGATAGAAGTCCTTTGTCTGAGGGACAGTTGGCTAAATGTTTTTCTAAATGTATGGACTTTTTTGCTGTCTTGATTTCTTTTGATGTGCAAAAGCTTTTTAATTATGGGAGATCCCAGTTGTTGATTTTTTGAAATATTTCCTGTGCAGTTTGGTTTTTATTCATGAACTCTGTACCTACTCCTATATCTTAAAGATTTCTACCTACTTTCTCTTCCAGTAGATTTAGTGTTTCTGTTTCAATATTTAGATTGATTCATTTTGACTTTAGTGCATGGTTATAGGAATGTGTCTAAGTGTAGTTCTCGGCATGTGGAAAGCCATTTTTTTAGCACCAATTATTATAGAGGTTATCTCTCTTCCAGTGAACATGTTTGGCCCTTTGTTAAAGATAAGGTGGCTGAGTGTGTTTTTCGTTGTGTCTTCATCTTCTTATCTGTTCCATTGATCTTCAGGTCTTTTTTTTTGCCAATATCATGATGATTTTATCACAGTAGCTTTGCAGTACTATGTCGAGTCAGGGATTATGATGCCTCCTTTCCTGCCTTTGTAGCCCACAATTGCCTTCTCTATTCTAGGTCTCTTCTGGTTCCAGATGAATTTTAGGAACGTTTTCTCTAGATCTGTGAGGCATGCTAGTGGTGTTTTGATTGAGATTGCATTAAATGTGTGTAACGGTTTTGGGAGGAATATCTTTCTATTTTCTGTAATCCTCTTTGATCTCTTGTTTCAGAGTACTGTAGTTTTCAATGTATAGATCTTTTATGGTGTGGATCATTCTGCAAGGCCCACTGTATCTTTTCTTGTTGGCTTTATTATCAGTTGATCTCTGTCAGTTATCTGTCCTTGGGAAGACTTTGTCTTGATTTGCTTTTGAAGCCCTTTTCCAACTCTGCCTTCATTTCTCCTCCATTATATTTTATTTCAGACACATCAGAGGGATATTGGCTTCCAAAACAGATGAAAATGTGTAATCTCATGTTGAATTGGAAGTTCTTCTACTTTTCCTAAAATATCTGAATCAAATACTCTTCTTAGTCTCAATGTGGCAGCACCAAATATTGTCTAAAATTTTCTTACATGTGTTTTGAAAATTTCACAATTTTAATTAAGTTCCAGAGAAGTTTCTTATTATTATTGTTTTTAGTAAAACTGTAGTTTTAAGTTTCTGTCTTGTTAACATTCATCTCAAGCAAGTCACATCTTCGAAGTGATTAATGATGCAGACAGTACTCTTGTGCCATAATAGGAGGCATTAGGGGAAGCCGCCCATCATGTAGCAAATCCTTTGTGAAGACGAGGAGTGAGTCTTTCATTAAACTGTCTTCTGATCAGTCTGGATTATTCCTTTTTCTTGGTTTGTTTTTTAAACAAGGCGTACTTTTCTGGTACTCAGATAATTTTGCTTACTGTTGAGATTCAGATTAGACATAAAAAATGGTTTTCCACTTTTTATATTTATACTTTCCAACTTTCACATTGTTTCAGCCTAAGATACCCTCAGGGACTTTTAGTCACGGTGCTTGTCCATCCTTTCTCATGAGGCAGGTTTCCTGCGGAAGAATGTCGAATGTTTCATCTTTCCATTTTCTAGCAGGAATAGTTGAACTGTGAACTGCTCTATTACTCAGACTTGGCTAAAAGTATTCTGGTAAATAAAGAGGATTTCTATTGATTGTAGTAGCTCATAAGTGATTTAGAAATTCTGTTGCCTTCCATCCAGAAAACTCTTTTTCTTGCTGTAAAATTCTACTGAACATCATTTAAATTTAATGCAATAGTTCCCCAAGACAGTAGCAAAGTATGGGATGCCACTTTGGCTAACCGATTCTTAACTTTTGACTGTAGGATGTTTGATTCTGTGAATTTCTTCAACAGTAGGTTTTCCTTCTGCAATATTAATAGCTAAAACAGATTGCTGTCTTCCCACAGCAGGGACTTTGGCACCAAAAAGAGCTCTGATGGCAGATGTACTCTCACCTCTCCCCCATGTAGAGTTGTTCCACTTATTTCATGAGAAAAGTTCTAGGATTTGAAATGAAAGAAGCAATGAATTTTAAAGAATAAAACGCACACCAGTTGCCTAGCAACAGCCTATCATTCTTTATAATATTAATGAAATAAGATTAATATCCCATTTATTGTTACTAACAGATAATAATGAGCCTTCCACTTTGACAGAATATTTCAGAAGACTGATACAGGGAGAGTGCCACGTGAACACCATTCTTTGAGTCTTCACTCTAAAATTATTGTCTCTGACCCTTCATCAGCTTAGTGCATTGGGTGGGTTTTTTTTTTTTTTTTTGGAGGGGGGAGAAATAAAATTTTACTTCAGTCAATCACCGAGGGAGACTTCAACCGTAGAATTGTGGCAAGGTTAAAGGAGCTACAGAGCCTGCAGAGGTCCTCAGAGGCTAGCAGAGTAGGAAATCTGAAGGGGAAAGGGAAGAAGTATTTTTGGAGACCTCTGAGGACTAGAGTTGTGGCTGTGCTTTGTATGAAAGGATGCAGCCAAACAGAAGCACAGCACTGAAGCAGAGAGAGTAGGGAAGAAATTTGCCAAATCTCTCTCTTCCCATCTTGTCATGTTTTGTTTGTATCACTGTTGGCTAAGAATTGGAAAACAAGTGATCCAGGAGAACCAGCCTTTGATGATCAGACTTCTGGGGTACAGGACAGTCAGAGGAAGGGAGAAATTGATGAGAGATAGGGGAGTAGGAGGGCAAACAGAATAAGCAGCCCACAAAGTTGTCTATTAGATGTTTTAAATAGGTTCCTTATGCCACATATCCTGGCAGCTGTGGTTGCTGTTTATAAATTGATAGAGTAGAACTCAGGTGCCTTAAACGTGAATAAAGTCACGCAGCAGGGTAAAAGCAGGTCCAGAATGCCTGTCTGGCTCTTTCCATCTTCGGTGATGGAGCTGGTTCTGTCTAACACTGATTTTAATATGATGTAGGACAGGATTATACCAGTTTTCTATGATAAATTATTCAGCAATCTCCTGTTGTTTTTAAGACCAGACACTGTGGCTCGGAATTAAAGATGCTTCATGGCTGTGCGCCCTTCTCTTTCCATTTGTCATCATTTCCCTCACACCAGCACATGTGCCGAGCTCCTGGCATCTGAACTTTCTCACCTTTCCTGGCTCCCTGTCCACTCTGTTTTCATATTTTGGGTTGTTTGTAAATGCTGTGTGTTTCCCCGCAGCACCTTATCTCAGTTCCATCTCTGCACTTGGCCCTCTCACTATGATCTCCGAACTCAGCCCAACCTTCGTGCCGCTTCTAAGTGGACGTGTTGCGGGATGCTCTCCATTCAGTCTAGGTTAGGTGGTTCCCTCCTCATTCCCACAGCATAATCTGATAGTCACATTTACATCACTGGCCACCGGCGCTGAGCATGTCCCTTGGTGGACTGCACCTAGGGTAAGCGCAACACTTGATTTATTTATGTGTGTATCCTCTGCGCCTGGCTCCGCAACTGCAGTATGGGCAGCTCCACCCATCATGCCTGCTACTGAACAGTAAATAGGTGTCCTGAGCTATCATTATCGAGTCATCATCTTTTTGCACAGAGTAATTACTTTTGGAAAGGAGAAAGGACATAAAATCTTCCTTAGTATTCTAAGTATATGTAAGTTACATAAATACTTCTGTAGCATTATTTTGCAGTTATGTTGACAGGCCAATTAATTTTGGCATCCAATTTCCTGAAATGGAGTAATTCCTTTTGATAGAGGACCAGAGAAAGGGGGAATTATAGAAATACCTTTATGGCAGAGGTGACAAATGGTAACCATCTTCTGGAGCACATCTGATTTAACAAAATAAATAAATCTGCTAGACAGCCAATAAGTGGTAACCCTCAGGGGCCAGGAAAAGATAAATTTCAGCTATGTGGATAGTAGGGCTGGGGTTGTGTTGGGAGGCAATCTCGGAGATATTTGTGGAAACATAAAGACTAAAATGTGCAACAAAAAGTCAATGAACTTCAGGTAATGACACAGGGATAGGTATTTGATTTTCCATCCTTGAGTTCTCTGTGTGTGTGTTTCTACTTCAAAACAGAAAAAATGAGAGAGAACTTGAAGTGGAGATGGGAAAGATGAAAGAAGATGGTGAGTTAGAAAAACAGATGTTGACAAATGTGAAAGTAAAGCTGAGGGCCAGGAAGGAGCACGGTTATCCTCAGATGTTCTCAAGGATGACAGAGAGATACGGTCACAGCAGCAGCACAGTGGAGGTCACATGACAGAAAGAGGAGTCACATTGCCTCACCTTAGCTGTGATTCCTCTCTAGCTTTAATTGAACACTAGAGGTGAAATGGATTGGAATAAAAGCTGTTGAAAGTTATATAGATGAGGCCAGCAGGCAAAAAGACCCAATGAGAAGGCAAAAACACATCTTGCAATAAAACTGGGATTCATAGTGAACCAATATTGAATAAAAACAGTCAATTTGGGCTATCATTTACAGGTCTAATGGGTTTTATGAAACTTCACTATTAAAATCTGCTTTGGGCTTCCAGGTTTTTCTTTTTAAAGAAGTTAAAAATTAATCTTGTGAGCTTTAGGGTAAAAATGAATTCAATAACAATATGAATACTTTCCAAGGATCTACAACTGTTGGGAACATTTTGTTATGCAGAATTAGTGAAGAACTTTACTTGATTAATAATGTGAGAACTGTAGCAACAGTTTTGGCATATGTAGATTTAAAAATATTATTCACAGGTAGCATATGTCATGGGGGATTTCAGAATATGAGAGAAAGAAACAGACTTTGAAAACTGTTGCAGAATTTGAGAGAATTAAGAATTCCATTTAAACATGTAAACAGCCCCACTCTTTCCCCTAGTTACGACGTGAGGAGGTTTGGTGTAATTATAGGCTGGTGTTGTAGAAGAAAGAAAAAATTAACAGACCTTTTTTCCTTTGAAGTGAAGGAAACATCTAGAAAGCTTCTGAACTCCTTTAGGTGCCAGACAGTAATAACATATGTAAGTTTTAATAAAGTATTGAAAGCTACTTTTACCTTCTAGTGTTAAGGGATTTTGCTATGCATCTCAATAAGATATTTAAATTTTCATTTGGCAGTGGACAGAAAACCTCTTTTTTCCAGTGCAGATGTAGCTTTGACAATTGTTCTGCAGAGGCTGCTTTGCAAATTAGTAATTAGGGCCTAGGAACTCTGGAAGAGGCCATGTGCTAAGAACCTCAACTCAAAAGACTAGATTCTTTGAATATGTTAACAGTGGATTTGGACTTAGCATTTAAATGTGGTTTGACGAGTAGTAAAAAATACTACTCAACCACTGTATTTTTCTCCTAATCCATAGGAAGATTGCACCAGGACATTGCCTTTGTTTTTCTCTGTCTTACACAAACAGAAAGCTCCATGCTTTAATTACTTGCTTTGTACTTTTATTGTTTTCATACTATGATGGTGTTATGGTTTGTGTCTAGATGTCTCCAGAAAGCCTCATGCAGTCATAGGGCAGGCTTCTAGAGTTAATGACTGATTCCTGGTCCTTGCTGGGATGATGGGTGTGAGTGCAACACGCTCCCTAGGGCAGGCAGCCTGCACACAATGTAATGGGGGGAAGGAGGCTCTGCTCTTTCACTTTTGCTCTGGTTGCTTGTGCTGTCCTCCACTGCCATGAACTGTTGCCATGCGCCACTCTGCCTTGGAGCCAGCTGATTACAGACTGAAACCTCCATAAACTGTGAGCTAAAGAAACCTTTCCTTCCATAATTCTGGGAATCAGGTATTTTGTCTCAGTAAAGAATGCAAAGTAATGAAGACAGATGGTTAATTTTAGGTGTCAGTTTTACTGGGCTAAGGTATATTTAGAGAACTGGTAAGGCATTGGTTTTGAGGTGTGTCTGTGAAAGTTTTACCAGAGGAAAGTTGGTGCACAAGAGTGGCTGGCTTACCTTTAATCTGCTAGGACCCAGATACAAGAAAAACAGAAAATATCTCTTTCTGTCATTGAAATATACTTCTTTTTCCTTTCATTGGTGATCTATCCAAGATCACCTTGGGACCCCAGAACTTGAACCCTCAGCCCTGTTGGTTCTCAGGGTTTTGACATTTGACTACACCATGCTGCTGATAGTCCAGAGGCTCCAGGCCTCAGACGACCTGTTGTGGGATGCTTCAATTTCCATAATCATATGAGCCAGTTTCTATAATAAATTCCCTTTCATTTAATCATTCAGTCACACACACACACACACACACACACACGCACGCACGCACGCACGCACGCACCCTATGGGTCCTGTTTTGCTACATAGCCTAATAATTATATATATGTATCCTGAGCAACTCCTGACTGCTGCTGCTAGAGAATGTAAAGAAATGAGTTTGGATGGGCTTCATTTTCCTCTTTATTATTAGGAGAGCTAGATTTGAATCTGAAGTTTGAATTTTACTGTATCTGGTAAAGGTTCTAAAAGATGCAAAGGACAGACAATGATGAAATATCATCATCACTTATAGGACAACAGGAGGAGGTGGTGATTAATGATGGAGTGACTTATGTAAACATTTATTAAGAGGTAATCAGGTAATTTTGATCCATTTCTGTATTGTAGTTGTTTTCTAAAATATCAATCACCTCACTACACTATGAATTTTTGTAAGTCAGAACTATATCTGATTCATTTCTGCATGTGTGGTCCATAGCACAACCCCTGACATGTGTATGTTTAAGATAATTATTAGATAAAACACATGCTTGGGTCCTATAGGAGAGGAAATTGGAGATAGAACTGAATGCTTCACAATGTGGATGTTCTTGCTCAGCCTCATGAATGAGGACCTCATCCCCACCCCTCATACGCCAGGAGAGCAGTATAATTTCCCCACTTAGCCTCAGGAATGCAAGTTCACTTTTCAGAGACTCTAGTACTCATACAGAAGTCCTCAGACAATCCCTTAAAGGCAAATGCAGAAACATTAGAACTCAGATTTCACTGACTGTGTCGTGTTCATGTGTAGACTTGAAATCCCAGAATGGGTCAGCTTTCCATTACTATACAGTCAACGTAGGAAATGCGATTCTGGCTCATAGTTTTGGAGGTTCAGTCCATGGCTGGTTGGACCCATTGATCTTAGACCTGTGGTGAATGTGTGGGACAGAATATCATGGTGGAAATACACAGTAGAACAAACCATTTACCTCATGGCTGGGATGATACAAAGGAGGGGAGTCCAAGGTCCCATGATCCCCTTCTAGATCAATCTCCCACTATCCTAAAAGCTCTAATGAAGTGCTGCCTGTTACAGGTTTCATCACTTTCTAAAGCACCAGTCTGGGCACCATCCTTTAACTCATTAGCTTTTGGGGAACATTCAGTAGAAAAATTAAAATAGAGGTGAAGAGATTTTTTTTGGCATCAGGAATCAAACTCAGGACCTTGCGCTTGCCAGGCAGGCACTGTGCCACTGAGTTATATCCCCAGAAAATAGAGGTGAATAGGGGCTGATGTTTTATGGGAGACAGTAGCCAGATATAATTACTATTAATTATTAGATTATTATTAATTAATACATTATTACTATTAATGATTGCTTTCTACCCATGGGTTGTGAATTCTAGGAGAAAATCTTGATATTTTCTAATAGTTTTTTTTTTAAACTTGGACTTTTTAGGTGCTAAATCTCCCCTATGGCATTAGGTTGCAGAAACTTTTAAAAAGCACATAAGATTTCTTTCTAAACAGTAGGTTAAGCATGGCTTGTGAAGAGATTACTATTGTTGCCATATATTGATATTAACTGGACTGTTTGCTCCTAATTATAGATTTCCTGGCTTCTGATTTACTTACCCTTATTGACCCAGGCAGGACAGCCTTGTTAATAAGATTTGTTCTCATCATTAAAGCCCTGATATTCTTTAGCATAGGCTTTCCTTAAATAGTTATAGTTTTCTAACACACCAATACCACTAATTGAGGTTAATAGCATTCAAGTCAATCAGTTGATTACATAAATTGATTTTTGCACAAACTGTTGATAGAAAATATTAACCATACAGTAAAGAATTTTTACTTATACAGCAATATACGTACACACGTTCATAGCAGCATATTTTGTAATAGCGAAATCTTGTAAACAACCTATATGCCCATCAACAGAGGAATGGATGAAAAGATGCAGTTTTTTAGTATAATGAAGTATATTCAACAATAAAGAAGGATAAACTAGAGTCTTTTATGGGTAAATGCTACTAGAGACCATACTCATAAGTGAAATAAATCAGAGCCATATGTGTAAATATCAAATTGAACAAGAAAATATGATCTAAAACATACAATAGATATTGTGAACTGGGAAAAAATTGTACAAAAGAAAAGACAAACTATGATAGGGGAAAGGGGAAAAGAAGAAAAGGAAAAAGAAAACAATTATATATATACAAGATAGTTAAGATAGTTTTACAGATAACTTAGTTACTAGAAAAGAATGCATTGTGCTAATATTGTCTAGACAAGATATCATGCTTGTTTGTGTGTTGTATTCTGGTTAACTACTATGAAGACAGCAATATGTGATGTATCAACTATCGAAACTGTTCTACTAACCTGGTTTGAAACTTGGTTTCATTGTTTATCTTTTTTCTCTTTAAAACAAAAAAACCAAGAAAATAAATATGCTGTTATGATTCACAATAAAGAAAATCTTATATATGCACATCAACTTTATAGAACAAATCAATTGATTGTAAGAGAATTCTCCATTAAATTTTAAACTTTGTTACAAAATATTAAAAATATAATTCAAAATGTTTATTTTATAGTTCCCCACAATAAAGTAACTTGTAACTGTTCCAAAAATAGTAAGGTATAGATGAAAAGCAATACTAGAACATACTTAAATTATCTAAATATATTTAGAAAATATGTTAGGAAATGTGATTTTTTCTATTTTGAAGGTATAACAATTTCTTGACTCTAAGATGCTGTCTACAATAACAATATTAATTTAATTATGGCAATTTGGAAAAAATCATCATATACATATACACTATGTACATTCTGCACTCAGAATCTGTGTAGTATGTAAATATCTGCTTATTAATATCTAGTCTTTATAAAGTTGCAGAAATTATCAAAAACCTAAATAAATGGAGAAATTCAGTATATTCTGGTGGAATACAATGTAATAAGGATTTCAATTCTTTAAAATGAATTCAAAAAAGCAATGATACTGAAATAAATATGAAGGAAACTTGCATAACTTACAAATTAATTCTAAACTTTATTGCTAACCACATCCAAGATTTAGAAATTTGGAAAGAAAAAAACTTCTGTAGGGTAGAGCAAATGAGGACTGGGAGTGTAGGTCAGTGACAGAGCACTTGCCTAACACGAATGAGGCCCTGGGTTACATACACAGAACCAAGAGCAAATAAAATGAAAGAAAAGAAAAGCAGTGAATGCATACAGGCAAAGTATGGAAATGGCACATATATTTATATCCACTTGTATCTCAAATCAGCCTAGAAAAGTCAGATTGTTGAACCCAGAGGTAGTAGGATAACTAGGCACATATTTTGAGAAGATAAATTATCATATCACAACATATTTGAATATTAATTTCAAGTGAATTAAATATACAGCCAAAATGAAGCTATAAATATTCTAAAAGAAAATATGGAAAGATAAGTTTATAATTGGACAATATAGTATAATTGTTCTTCCCAAGCATTGACAGAACATTGAAAAGACACAGTGAGAAGAGCAAACTGATAATCAAATTAGCTTAATACAAAATTAAAAACCTGCCTGCAAAAACGATAGGGTAAACAAAGTTAAATGATTAAAATTAGAATGAGCAAAATATGTGCAGTCTACTATAGATGAAAACTACTATAGTATTACTGAGAAATAAGATGTTCTCATATATGGAAAAGTAACAGAATATAAACACTTTATCAAAGAAGAAGCACGAGCGGCTAGGAAATAAATGAAAAGAACATCAGACTCATTGCTAATCAGAGAACAAGAAATTAGGGCAATTGAATCCTATCATTATTATTCCAGTTGGTTTAGGTTGTACAAACACGAGTCACACGTAACTGGTAAGGATGTGGAAAAATAGGCCATGATAAAGCTCTTTGGTGTTATAAATTTATAACGCTTTATTTGGGGAATATTTGGCTATGTTTTTAAAATTTAAAATTATCTACCTAGAGAAATATATTGCATACAATGCTTGCTGTCCAGCAGCTCCTCTGGGTTGGGATGCCATCAAAAGCCTACCCAAATTTGGCTCAGCTATCTGGTTGCACACATGCACCAAGAAAATAGCGGAAAAATTACTACTCACATAATGATAGTTTGTGGAGAGAGCAGGGCAGGCTCCCAAGGAAGTTGATTGATAGGGTTTAAGAGAGCAAAGTGAGTGAGTGAAGTGTGTTTTCCTTTTAGTCAGCAGCTGGGGCTGAGGGTTCCAGTGTGGGCCCAGGGGCTTGTGTGGTTGCATTTCCCACTGGCATCAGAGAAAGGAGTGCATGGCCTTATCAGCTTCCCA
Organism: Dinomys branickii; assembly: GCA_004027595.1. Classification (NCBI taxonomy): domain Eukaryota; kingdom Metazoa; phylum Chordata; class Mammalia; order Rodentia; family Dinomyidae; genus Dinomys; species Dinomys branickii. The sequence goes on along the minus strand of PVLD010004550.1, from coordinate 112,392 downwards.
GATGTGGTGAAGAGGTGAAGAAGGTCACAGTATGAAGCTCAGAAGCTGTCAATAGTCAAAACACCACAAAGTGGATCCCAGCTCTTCATTAATCTTCAATTTCAGCTCCAAGGTACATTCAGGAGGACAGTCCTTATAGTGCTGCTGGTAATAACGAAAACACAGAAGGTAAATAAATCCATATAGAATTCTATGCAGGAGAAAAAATGTATGTATTTGTGCTTTTTTAATATTAGAAGATTTTCGTGTCATTTTATCAAATTCATGCACGTGCACTCATCCTCTTGGAATTCCATGTTAGGAGTCCATATTTCCAGGATGAGATAAAAAATATGGATGAAAATTACCTCTGTACTAAACATGTACAGTGTCTCCCAAAACAACACCGAATAACAGCTATTTGCATTGTATTAGGTCTCATAGGTAGTCTAGATATGAGCTATAGTACATGGGAGGATATGTATAGGTTACAGGCATATGGCACATCATTTTTCTGAAAAAGACTTAAGCATTTGCAGATTTTGCATCTTTGAGCCAACCCTCATGAGGGCTGGTTACAGAAGGATCATATTTATATAAAAATGCACTTGCTATGTGATTTTTGGTATGCAATTATTTAAAATCAGAACTACTTGGAGGCTTACTTAAGGTGAGTATCTGATTTAATAAAAGACAACACATAGCATACAAAATAATTAAGAACAGTCTTGTGATGAGTTGACAACTGGTGGTCAGCTTGTAACACCCAGCTGAACTGAATCAGCATGGTGCTGGGTGTGGAGGGCCAACCTGGGGATTGTTGCCAATAACATAGAAAGGAGGACCGCAGAGGAAGAGGTGGAGTTTTTGCGAGCTGTTCATTCTCTTGGAGCTGTTGGTTCTCCTAGGGCTGATGGTTCTCCTGGAGGAGCTGGTTACACTGGGTTTGCTGATATGAACTCTGCTGTTATTGTCTGAGGAGTTCAGGATCTTGTTGTTGCTGAGAATGGCTGTGGTTCACTTTGGAGAAGCTCTGGTCCTTACCTTGAGAATTACTTTCTGGCTCCAGAGGGGAAGCTGATACACTGTTCAGTCTCCTGGAGAAGCTTGTCTTGTTGGTGTTCTTGATATGAACTCAGCTGTTCTCATCATGGGAGGAGCTCCGATTTCATTGTAACTGTGGATGGCTGTGGCACTCTTTGAGGGAGCTCTGGTTCTTACTGTGAAACTGTGAGGGTCAATTCCTGGCTCCAGTTCAGATCCCTCAGCCTACTGGCACAGATCCTTCATCCCATTGGGACAGACTTTCTAGCTTCCATCAATGACCTTTGGGCCTTCCCAGTGCAGACCTGTAAAATAGACCCTCGTGAGACATTGTCGTGGGCTCTTGACCTTAAGTTGGACTCATGAGGGGCATTGTTATGGACTCTAGGTCTTCAGCTGGACTTATGAAGAACACTGTCATGGGATCCAGGCTCTCAGCTTGATGTCTTGGGTCCTTAGTGTATGGACAGATTTCCTGCACTTTTTTGTACTTTGTGTGACTATTATAAAACAATCCTATAAATCATGTGTCCTGTATTAAATTGTTTCCCTTGTAAACCCTGACTACAAGTCTTCACCATAGCTGCTGAAGGAAACAATATAAAACAAAGCACAAGATTTGGAGGAGAGGGTTGGGGATTTAGCTCAGCAGCACAGCACCTGCCTGGCAGGTGTGAGGCCCTGGGTTCAATTCCCCATACCAAAAAAAAAAAAAAAAAAAATTTGGAGGAGATGAGCTAAGGTGCACTCCTAGCATGCCATAAACAATAGCTCCAAACTTTGGAAATTCCAAGGATCCTTTACCTCATTTTCTCCTGACAGTGGTATAGCTTTCTGGATTCCTTCTGCTTTTCCCACTCCTCCAGGCTCCCCTTATGTACTCTGAATTTTAACCAACATCATTTTTCTCCTTGTTTTGTTTCCTTTTTCCACTGAGAAGAATATTTCTCTTCATGTTGTTCTCCCGCATCTATGACATCCACTACCATAGCTGCCATGAATGTCTGCTATGTTTTGTAGATATTGTAAAGAAAGTTTATAAACACGTAGTGCATATATACATTTGTAATTTTAGGATCTGTTTTCCATTTTGCTTTTTTGACTTAACATTATAGCCTCCTTATCTATATCACTAAATAGTCTGCTGAATATGAAAACATATTACTGTATTCTCATAATATCATACCATAGTCAGATGAGAGTTTAAGTAACCTGCCCAAGGTAGGGGGTTGGAATTAGGGAAGCACTATTTGATCTCTAACTAGCACAAGGTCCCCTTGACCTGTAGTGCTGTGGGGGCAAACTACTATTGAGAAAACTCCCCTCTGTGTTTCAGAATTAGTGTAGGACGTTTTAGAGAGTGCCGTGAGGCTTCTATTACTGTAGAGCAACCCTTAGACATAATTATATCTCAGGCCATGGTCTTCATTTGGCAGTGACTTCTGGCCTATCTCCCTTGGCTATTACAGAGTGGCCTATTGTGTGAAAGGTTCTGGAGTCAGTGTGGAAAATTCCTCCTGGGCTGTCAAGTGCAACTCAGGTTCCCATAATGAAGTGTGAGTGGGTTATTCCAGATAGGTGCCCTTTCATGGGGGATTTGTTGTTATCGTTATTACATAAAAAATGTCTTGCTTATTTGTCTAAGTTAACAAGGACAGGTTATTATTTGGAGAACACAAGATGCTGTAAAATACGTGCACTTAGCTGTCTTTTCTTCTTTAGTATGTATTTGAGTTATGCTCTTACAGGATGATATTTACATTACCTATGTACATTTAGGAGAATAAAAGTCTTTTTCAAAACATTGATGATTTGCACATAGAGATATGCTTTGTTTCCCAAGTTCACTGAAAAAAGACACATGTAATTGTTCATTCCTAGTTCTCATAATTGTTTATACCATACTGTTATAGCTAACAACTCACCATACTCTCCATTACAGCACTATTTTCCTAAGAGTATAATTCAGTTTGTCATATTTCCCTTCAAGGCTGAAATGTAACCTATTGTACAAGCTATAAAGCTAGGAGCAAGTTTTGGAGAAAAAATTAGCTTGGCCATTTTTTTAGGCCCCAAGAGAGAAAAACAAATATGGACAGTTTTTTTTTCTTACTGTTCTTTTACTACTTTAAAGAATGTCTATGTTATATTACATGATTTATATATCCATGTAGGAAACAAAAACAAGTTCCTTTTAACAAACAGGTTTGTCTATTCTTAAGACAAATACTATTGAAGAAGTTTCATTCTTTGTTTATAGCTATCTGATTGTATAAGATTAAACTGATTTTATATGATTAAACAATCTGAACAAGTCTCAGAGAGCTCAGGGAATAACTGCTAATTATTCATAACTGATTATAAATTACTGTGTTTAACGACAGAAAGACCTTTGACACTAAAGACTGAACGTACCTAGGAAAATGGCTAGATATCAATATAGCTTTGTTAATGTTAATTTACCAATCTATTTGTATATTTGTTAATCCTCTAGCAGAAACTGCTTAGACAAAATGAACCCAAGGTAACATTCCATTCTTTCCCAAAGTTAAACATGATGACTATGAACTACCTAATACCTTGTGGATTTCACTTAATTCTATCAACTACTACCCACAAAGAGGATTAACTTTTAAAATACATAAAGAATAGAACTCATTAGGCATAAAAATCTAAGCTATGAATGTTTGCTTTTCTAGATTAGCAACTCCATCAAGAGGACTCAGAACTCAAGATTCTTTCAGTCTGAAGATGTTTTTTTCTTCTCCTTGTGCCTTTTTTGTGCAAAAGAATTTTACTAAAGAAACAAAGTAAAAAAAGAAAAAAGCAAGGCCAGTGTCTGCTGCAACCTAAATGCTTTACACTCAAGGTTTCCAATTTATTTCTTACTTACTGTGGTGTAGAGTCCTGACTTTGTCAGAGCTGTGTAGAAAGGCAGTGAGGCAGTATCTGAGAGGAGATGAGAGCACGGAGCAGGGCCATGTCTTTAGTTCTGGGAACAGAGGATGTCATCATGTTGAAATAATTTTTATAGTGACATTGGCTTGAGGAGAGATAAATATTTTCAATACTCAGTAAATTGATGGATGTTCACAATTTCTTTCACCCAATCATTTCTTCATTCATTAAACAAACAGCTATTAAGTGCTTTCAGTGTGTGTGCCAGCCAATGGAACAGTGATACCAAGTTTGAAGCATTTCCATTGGCTCATTAGTTCCTGGGGAGCATGGCTGATATCGCAGAACATACTTCTGCTCGGCGCTTTGGGTATTAAAGAGTAGTCCTAGTCCTTCCTGCTCAAGTTATGGAGGAGCGCTGAGTTATGTGTCTTGTGAGGATAGTTGTACCAGTAAGGGAGACTGAGATGTTTCAGAAATCCAAATGCAAGAACTCTATATCCAGGTACATAAGCTGTAACTCAATCCGAAGCACTGCTAAAGCAGGGAGACTTTTCTAATCTCTGTATCTATGTTCTAACGCTAATATGCTCTACTGGTCTGCACTGCTCTTTGCACATTCATCTTAGTACTGATATTATTTGACATCACAAGATCTCGAATCCTTCCCCATCTTGGGCCTTCAAAACTTTGCAGTGTTTTTACTGCTTTGACTTGCTTAGCTACTTTCAACTGTAGCTATAGCTGCTGGTTGATCTTTTTTTTAATTGCCAGTTTAAATTTCCGTAGGAGAAAATTTGATTGGCTCAACTAATTATGCCTTCATTCTGCTTTAGGAAAGGTTCCATTGTAGGTCCACTGAGCAAGCCACTGCGTTTGCATCTTCCTCCCGGTGGTGCCATTATGCTTCTACTCCTGGGCCATAGAATTGAGTGATCATTTGGCAGCACAGAATGAGTGTCTAAGGTTATCCTTCAGTATGGCAAATGTAGCAAGGGCATGGGACACAGCCATCACTGATTGCTGAGTACACAACATAAGAAAGATTTTGGCTAAATTTGAACATATTTCAAAGATGTGACATTTGGGGCAAAAAATTGTTCAATTTTATGAAAAAATTATCAATCTCTGCGCTATAATGCAAAATTTCAGTGGAATGCGTAATTTTTGTTTCTGATGAGCTGTCAGTATATTGACACACCTGGTTTACTGTTGACATTCACATGTGTATAACTGAAATAAGTGCAAAATTGTCTTGCAGTATCTTTGAGTGATGCTGGGAAGGTACTTACATATTGGGAGAGAACAACTCAACTCTGAAATTCTGTCACTGGAGATGGTGTAATAAATTAGTCCTGATTTCCCTTCTTATACAAGTATACAAAGAAGGCTAAAGTCTAACTTCAGGGACACCAGTACCTGCCTGGTATGTTTTGCAGCAGAATCATTGCATGGATGTCTCATTTGTAACAGGTCTTAGGCAGCCATTTCTGATCACCCCACCCTATTTTGGATTTTATTTATTTTCTTTTCAGTACTTGTACATACTTTATATTCATCCCTTTGTATTAGTATTTATGTCTCCATCATTAGAAGATGAGAAAATGAAGACAGGACTCTTGACAGTGTTGCAAACCAATCTATCCTCAGCCAAGTGCCTGGCACACAATAGCATGTAAGAAATACTAGTTGGATGAATGAGCCAAAGGATCGTGGCTGAATGAAAAGAAGATTGACTCAGACACATTCCCAGGGATTCAGGAGGAACCCTAAGTAGAAACAGGGGATTGAATGAGAGGTAAAACAATGAAGACAACTTTTCCCACGCTGACTTCTCACCATATCTTCTCTGTCATTCAAAATATCTCCTACAACATGGCTGACTACAACTGTAAATCGGGAAGTGACATTCCCTGGGGATTGCTACAAAACCCAATATAGTCACTATTCCTAGTTAAATGTCCCTCTGAGTGCATGGTAAAATTCTTTCCTTATCTTCTACATCCTGTAAATATATGTTTTCATAGACTTTTACTATGTATGGGAAGAACATCCTCTTGACAATTTTTTCTCAGTCATGCATTATTACCACTAATCATTCTAAGTAACTGTTTTACATAGAATTTAAATCTTATTGTATTCAATTTATTGAGTGCTAAATGCTGAGAAAAGATTGGGAACTATGCAGGGTACTCCAAAATTAATTAAGGAATTATAATATTAATTAGAAGAATTGAGAATTAAATGTCAAAATGAATGTGTATATGTTGTGTAGATTAAAAGTCAGAGGACCAAAATATCAACATAGATTAGAGTTGTGGCAGGAGGATTCATTTGGTCTAAAGCTTCATCACTTTATTAATGAGGAGACAGTAAGGCAGGATGAAATAATCTGTGCTGCTATGGAGTTAAAGTCAGGGTTACTGCTGCAATGTACATATTCCTGGCCACAGGTTCATGTCCCCAGAAAGGCCAGGGGACTCAGTCTTTCTTGGTTTACTTGCCAATTCATATTGTCTAAATCTATGGCAGTTTATTAATTTTATGTCTCAGTTAAAACATGCGCTTATTTGGACTTAGACTACAATGTGAAATACGGTGAGGCCCTGGAGCTATTCTCCACATGAAAACAAAACTCGGATTCATGAGTGTTTCCCAAAGGGGTACATGATTCTCTTCTTTGATTCAGAGACCAGGCTCTGGTGTCCTCCTCACCATGGGGTTTTCTGCTTTATTTCCATTACAGAAGTCCCTCGATGGCTTTAGGTCTCTTGCCATAGCCAGTTCTAGTTCTTTGCTTCTGCTTTTGGTTTTCAGGTTCAACCAGCACTGCTTTTCTGTCTTGCCACATAAAGAATTTCATATCTGATTTCCAGTCTGGTTCTATCCTCCTCTCTACTTACCCGTGAGTCCCGGCTCTGCGTCTCTCCTTACTGGAGATATAACACCCAGTGTCCAGGAAGATGGACAAGCTGGACTCTGGGTCTACCTGCAGCGTTGGGTGTTGAGGCCATGTGGATGGTGGACGCTCTAGGACTGGCCAGAGGAATAACAGTATATTAGCAATATATTTCTAGAAAGTGGTTATTAAGCTGTATAATTACAGGGAGGAGAAAGTTGATCTTTATGTGAAGATTACATCTATCAGGTGTCTTATAATTTTACATAGCAGTTAATTATACTTTTATATTATCATTTATAGCTATTATTATTATTATTATTATTATTATTATTATTATACTGGAGATTGATCCCAGGATCTTCACAACAAGCTACATTCCCATCCATTTTTATTTCTAAATTGAGTCAAGGTTTTTCCAAGTTGCTTACTTGCCCAGGCTGAGTGGGAAGTTATGATTCTCTTGTCTCAGGATCCCTGGATGTATATTATTTTATTTTTACTTGCTGATTTCCCATAATACACCTGCTAAATTAATTTTATTTTGCTGAAGAAACTCTTAGAAACAGAACATGTGAGGCCATGCTATCGATGAGCGTATGTGTGTCTATACACCCAACGTTGTGGAAAACCCATATTTTTGCCCCTGCAAGTGTTTTGACACTGATGGCTAGAAGACAATTTAATACTGTTATGGTTTTAAAAGAGTTTAATGCTCTTAAATGTTTTAAACGCAAAATATTTTCTGGTACTGTTTCATTTATCTGATCTTTCAAAATGATTTGGTTCCCTTGGTAACTCCTTGGCCTGTTTATGTTTCAGCCTGACAGGAAATAGGTGGTTTTCTTCATCATCATAAACAAATCTGAAACTGTGTGAACAATGATCAGTTGTAACAGAGCCACTACTCCTTTTCATTCTCCACAGGATGGAATTAAGTCAATAAATTATACCCAGTTGATTTAAGTGGGGTGATATTTTAAATCTGCTTGTAGATCTGATGTGTGTCATTATATGCATATATTTGGCATCAGGCTGTTAAACAACTTAGTATTTAGTATTTGTGTCCCAAAGACTGAGGTACAAAATATTGTACTGATGCATAAAGAATAAGTTAATAGCTTCAAAAAGCACTAAGTAAGACAAGAGCACGTATGACTTCAAACACTGGTAGATTAATCAAATAGGATTGTCTGTATGTAATAATATATCAAATCCTTAATTATTTACAAGCTGTTTATCTTCTGAATACCTCTGGCATTTGTGTCTACCACTGGCTGATAATTTGACTGAGATAATGGCTAAAAAGTCTGATTAGAAAATATTTGGTTTGGAGCTGGGTGTGGGTAGCACACACCTATAATCCCAGCACTTGGGAGGCTGAGGCAGGAAGATCGTTGTGAGTTGGAGACCAGCCTGGGCTACAAAGTGAGCTCAAGGCCAACCTGAACTGCATAGTGAGACCCTGTCTCAAAAAGACAAAAGAAAAAAAAAATGAAAGAAAGAAAATATTTGGTTTAACTACAAGACTTCTTTCCATATGAAATCCCAAGTCCTTTTCACATGCACTTCTTCATGCCTCTCTAGGTAACTTTGCCCTGGCAACATTTTTTCTTTTGGAAATCATCTGAATTCTGGTTAGTAAAGCCAGATGTTGTCCTATCCATCACATAACAGACCGATTTTGGAAAGAGCACACATCTGTCAAATGGCTGGTTTAATATTTCAAAGACAAATTGGAATGTTTTGCTAAATTCTAGTCACTACTCCAAATTTAGTAAAACTAATTTGCATCTGGCAACATATAAATCTGAATCCATTTTGTTATTTCTGATTCTCTTTTTTGGCATATTAAGTCATTGGATAGAACAAAATTCATGGATTTTTGTACGAGGTTCAGGTTTCTATGTATTTGATTTTCACAAAGCCAACAAGGAGCAGTCAATAAACATTCTAATTTCTTTGCATTGCCACATTTCAAAAGGCAATCTGGTATGTCTTTCAAAATGTATAGAAATAAAAATTCTATGAATTTATTTTCATCATGTTATTTGTAATATTAATACCATTGTATGACATAGTCAGTCATCAATGAAGACATTAAATCACTTTAAAAAAATTTTAGATTTCATTTGGGAGGCCTAAGAGTCTTATTTTACAGTGATAGATCATTGTGGTCAGGGTTGGCAAAGAAATAGATTTAATACAGGATACATAATTTATAGGATTATTTTATCATATTTAGCCCAAAAGTCAAATGCTGAAGAGTGCAAGAGATCTGGCTATGCACTCGAGATAAAAGAAAAAGTCAAGCTGAGGGCCGGGATTCCATGGCAATGTCCTGCATGAGTGCGACTGAAGACCCAGAGCCCATGACAATGTCTTATGCAAGTCTGTATCAAGGATCTACACTGGAAAGGCCTAAGTGTCAGTGGTGGAAGCTAGAAAGTCTGCACCAATGGGATGAAGGATCTGTGCCAGCAGGCTGAGGGATCCGCACTGGAACCAGGAAGTGATGCCCAAGGTGAGGACAAGAGATGGCCGGAAGAGAACTGTAGCCATGCTCAGCAACAGCAAGGACTTGAGCTCCTCCAGCAATGAGAACAGCAGAGTTCATATCAGAAGAATCAGTGTGACAAGTTTCTCCAGGAGAATCAATAGAACCATCTTCCTGTCCAGTTCTCCTTTCATGCTATTGGCAGCAAACCTTAAGTGCACCTTCCACACTCAGAACCATGCTGACTCAGTTCAGCTGGGTGTTACAAGTTGATCATTAGTTAATCCACCACACAGATGAAGCAGCCCAGAACTCTTGCTACCTGAAGCTCTTTGCCAGTAATGCTGCCATGAGCTGTGGTAATCCACCCAGCACGAGAGAAGGCAGACACATCATTTTACTGGATACTTCTAACAGTAAATCTGCAGTCTATAAAACTCGTTTAAATTTTTCTACTTAAAATTTTAATTATTATAATCAGCTTGCCTCTCTGCCTCAGAATAATCTCTTTTGTTGAGAGCTGGTATTTCAGGATTTCTATTGGTACTTTTAGCAGTGTGCCCCACCACCATGGCTGTGGTACAACACTTATCCCTATTCATAAGGAGGGACCTTGTTTCAGTAGCGAAGGTGCTTCTGTTCTTATGTTGTGTCCCCATTTGGATAAATAAGCACTTGTCTTGTTTCATGACCATATTCCCTGTTGCCATTCCCTGACTCAGTCATGAAGTCTTCATGCTGCAGAAAGAATCTATGACAGAGGTCCTCCCTGCATCTACTTAGGAGCACAGAGTTTATAATAACCAGCGCCTAGCCTAGTCTGCCCATCACAGTTCTTCAGCAGTTAAGCACCACCTGTTACCATGTTTCTGGAACATTCTTGTATCAACTGCTGACCTATGCTTTGATTATTACCCTCAACATTCTATGTTGGGGTAAGGCTAGGTTGTACTGAAGCAATATATTAATTTCAGTAGCTCAGTGGCCGTAGATACATATTTTTTCTTCGTTGTGTTATATCCAATGCAGTTTGCTGGTGATGGTCAGAAACCCAGGCCCATAGAGGCACTTTAATTTGCTAACACTAACATCTCAGGAAGTGGACCAGTGTGATAGGAGAGAATGCTGAGACAAGATATATCCACTCACTCTACTGTGCTTCAAAACTAAGAGTGGCACCCTTCAGTTTTATACCTATCAGTTATCCAGGGCAGCCACGTAACTCCTGCTGAGTGTGCAGGCACTGAGAGATGTCGAGTAGTTCATGGTGACAAGTACATGGTTCTGTCCCTTCAGCCTGAAGATTGCTTCATGTGGGTAGGTGATCTCTTTATATCAGGCCATGCAAGGTAATTGTTTCAACTATAAAGGGTCAATTTTAGGCTCTAGAGCATTCTGGACAAGCCTATGTTGTGTCTGCCTGTACTTGCCTTCATTTCTGCAAATACGAATTATCCATGAGAAGAATTTGCATTTATAGAATTATGTGTTTGTTTCTACGTGCAGAATTAGATCGTGGGAACTGTAAAAAATAAAAATGTATTCATCACATCTATTTGCTAAATGTAGGAAAAAGTCAGTGTGGCTGTCTCAGTTCTCAAGGTCCTTATTGGTCAGACAGCTCATCTAGCAGTTCAGTTAAGAAAGTTTTCATGATTAAAGACTTCTGTGCTGGCAGTGCTTCAACCCTTACACCATGCAGGCTTATAGGGTAAATAGTTTCTAATGGGGGATGCCAAGTTTTGATATTTACCACTGTGGCAGTGATGGATTCAGCATGAGGGAGACGCATTAAAATGGAGCCTTGGTCTTCAATCAGCTGTCACTTCTCTAGCAAGTGTGGCAAAACCCAAAACGTCATCCAGGATTGGCTGGACTCCTGATGGATCAGGTTGCCCCAATGTGGAGCCAAGCTGCTCGGTTTTCACATGGCACTGGAAACTGTTGATCATTCCACCTGAATATTATATACAGTCATCAACAGCATCTGCTGGTAGAATTACTCCTAGGAAAGTTATATCCAACTGTGGTCAGTTAGGGACATGATCCGATAAAGACGGCAGTGATCATGAGGTAGAAAACCTTTATCATCATAAGCCAAAAACATTTGGAAATGAGTGCCAAATTCATTACACTTCAGATTAGCTAAAAAGGAACATGAAGGAATGTAGGACCAATATTTTTTAGATGTAAATCTTAAACACATTTTTTTAAAGAAGTGAAAATAATGCCTGTAATCCCAATATTGGGGAGGCTGAGGCAGGAAGATTGTTGCAAGTTTGAGACAAGCCTGGACTACAAAGTAAGCTCAAGGCCAGCCTGAACTGCACAGTGAGACCTGTCTGAAAAAGACAAAATAAATAAATAAAATAAAAATAAAAACAGTTGCCTAAATTTCTCCAAAGATTGTTCAAGTATTATTATAGTAGCAGATGTTTTAGGAACATGTCTAGTATTTAAATCTAATTTGTCTAGTATTTAAATCTAATTTCTCTTTGTGTTGTATTACCATTATTTTAGTGTCTGAAGTTATAAATATACTGTTTGGTTTAAAGAAGTCTCTCTTACTAGAGCTGTAACAAAAGAAAAGTAATATTTTCATATCTCTTGATATGTAATTTTCTTTTCCTCTATTTCTGTTTCTTTCACACTGTTTATACTTCCACTGGTGATGAAGAATGATTATTAAATAAGATATATACCTTTATTTCACAAGATTTCAAAGTTAGAGGCTTATAGAACATGAATGTACAATGTTTTCAATTTTTTTTTTTATACTGGGAATCAACCTCAGGACCTTGTGCTTGCCAGGCAGGCGCTGTGCCACTGAGCTATATCTCTGGCCCAGTGTTTTCAATATTTATTGGAAATTGATCTCTAAATGATAAAAGAAACACCAAATGGAGAAAATTAATTCATACTCAGATCAATAATTCATATTAAGCTTTAGGAAGACTTTACATTTCTATTAAATCTCAAAGTTAGTACTACATTTATTTGTGTTTTATAGACTCCTAGAATAGGATATATTCTAAAGACTAATTCCAACCTTTGCCTTGACTTCTTTATTTCATAATATATAAGCCAGTAAACTTTAAAAATATTACATTTATTAAATGGGAATTTATAATTCACTTTTCCTTTCATATCGCCATAACTCAATATGACCACAGACAAAACACATTGGTTTAATAAGCTCAATTAAATAAATATTTCCTCAAAATGGTTTATAGCAAAAACAGCAGCAAATTAAGGGAAAAGGAATTAATTTATAGATACTCATTGGCACATGATAAATATAATTGTTTCCATGGCCCAGGATTTCTCTTAATTCCCTGAAATTCAGAATTTAAGTAGAATTTAATATTATTTTAGTACCTAAATATGTTTCTGTGTAGGTGTTTTCCTTATACACTATTTTGAAGGTTATAATTATTATTATTGAAACATTATTATTATCAGAAACTATTCTCATTAAACAAAAGACCATTGAAGATATAGCATGGAATGAAATGTGCTTCACTTTAATGACTCTCCTTGTGAATCTATCAGTTTACTATTCAAGGACATTTTATTCTATGCTGTTAAGCAAACGATGAAGAACAGATTATTACTTTTGAATGAAGTATGAGATCAAAAGTATCACTTGTGATAAAATGGCTTTAATCTGTTTTTATTTTGTTTAATTTGTGCTTTTGAAGGGGAAAGAAATTGGTGCACAGTTTTTGCTGTTTGTTACTATGTAACAATTACTTTGGCAGCAATGGAGTTTCCAGGATATACATTTGTATGTTCTGAAAACTTAGATTAGAGTTTATACTTTTGTAGTTAGAAATAAAAACAATCATGTAGAAGTCATTCCCTTGCATGGAGCTGGGGCCATGGCAGGTGTAATCTTGGCCTATTTATTTACTGGTGTTTCCAAAGCAAGGATTTAATTCAAGCTTACACAAGGGACTCTGACTTTAAGTTTGAAAACGTTTTATTATCTAATTTCTTTTTTAACCTGGCAGAGTTCAACAGTTTTTGCCAGTCTACAACACAACCAGTTTTAATCTATCTTTATACATTTTTTTAGAGACGAAGAACCAGTCTGGAATTATGAATTATTGTCATTGGGAAACTTTCCTTAGCTAGAAGAATCGGGGCTGGATTAGACATTCTGCTTTGCCAGTCGTTGCCTATTCACTAGAGAACCAAGCAGCTATAACCCCAGTTGAGGCTCTGACATTCATGAAGCTGCCCTGGAAATGTACAAGGAAGATTTTTAAGTGGAATTCATATGATAATGGAAATAAGCCAGGAAAATTACAGAAGGCATGAGGTTTGTGTAAACTGTTACAGTCTCAGGTGCATCAGTTAAGAAGTTCACATCCTTTCCCTCCTTCCCCAGTTGCAGATGGAGGGTACAATGATTGATAATAGTCAAGTTGGAGCATGTAGCTTAGTGTGAGAATCAAATAGACCAAAACACCCAAACTGGTAACAATCACTTGCCCATTCGCAGCTGTATCACACCCAAGCAATAGCAGTAGAGATTGTTTCCTAGGGAGAGCTGGCACTAACAAGACTGTGGAAGCTGCTATAAACTTTCTTCCTTTTGTTCTTCCCAATTCAGCAACCAGGACAATCTAGTCACCTTCAATTGGATAGAGTAAAAAAAGATGGAGAGACCACCCAGAAAAATATAATCAGGGTTTGCACAGACACAGTATAAGTAAACTCATTCTTCTCTGGTCATCAGATCACTGTTATCACTGTTAGCCCTCAGCCTGATTTGAAGTTCTCTCTTCCACTGTCAAAGGACAATGACCTCTTTCCTCAGGACTGTTTTCTGGTCTTACTTGTGACTGAATTACTCACACTGCCTCAAAATTACTATTGTCTGTTTGCATGACCCAGGTTCAGTCAGCCACTTGGAAGCTGCTCTCTCTTCACCCTGGACTCTCTCTCCACCACTACTTTGCCTAGGATCTGCCTATGGCAATTCTCCATCTACATTACCCGGTACTCCACTTGAATTGGAAAGCACTCCCTGAGAACTCACAAACTAATGACATTTAGTTAACTCTGAGGGCCAAAGTTGATATTAATAATGCAGTAAGTGGTGAGAAAGAAGATGCTGATTTTCGCTGAAACTTCAGTTTTTATCAGAAATCTTGTACTCTCTGATTTCCTGCTGTCAAAATTCCATCCCATGCAGGGAAGTCTTGAAAAGCTTTTATTTGTTCCAAGAAACTAACCTCTACCCCTCTCAGCCCCTCCCAAACTTCATCTTCTACTTTATGAAAAGCTTTAAGACAGTACAGTTCACTCTAAAATTTCTTCTTCTGCATCTCAAGCTTTCCCTAGGAGTCTGGGAGAGAGTCCTCACTGTCACTTTGAAGCTACCTGTCTGTCTGTCTTGATTTCCCCTACCTGTCCTCTCTTGATGTGTGTCTTCGGGCCACTGCTTCTCTAATACCCCTCTTCCCTTTTGCTTCTCTGAATAATTTTCCTTTCTCTCACTTTCTCCACTTCTGCCTGCAAACATTTGCTAAGATCCTTATTTAAAAGGATTATTTGTCCTTTAGGCCCTTTTGTCTTTCTGAAGATATCCTCTAATTCACTGACAAATTCTCCAAGAGTTTCTGTATCTGTTGGAAGAAGTTCTTAACAGCTCATTCAATCTCTGACGCTTGGAATTTGGACACATTTTCAACAACTCGACTGAAACTTTTGTGATGGACATCTTCCCAAAGCATTATTCAGTGGTTGCTTTAGTAACCTGTCTTCTGCTTTTGACTGTAATGAATACCCATCATTAAAGCCCTATTTACCCTGGCGTTTCTAGTAATCTACTATCCATGCCACCTCCATGGGAGAACTTTCCTT
Organism: Dinomys branickii; assembly: GCA_004027595.1. Classification (NCBI taxonomy): domain Eukaryota; kingdom Metazoa; phylum Chordata; class Mammalia; order Rodentia; family Dinomyidae; genus Dinomys; species Dinomys branickii. The sequence goes on along the minus strand of PVLD010004550.1, from coordinate 97,201 downwards.
CTGTTTTTCAGTCATTTTCCATTGTTATATACTTTCAAAGGTAAATCTCTTGCCTGTTGTGGGTTCAAGAACTTCTTGCAGGTAGTGACTCGCGAGGTCTGTTCTTGCTGATAACCAACTGTACCTGCTATGGCAACAGTGCCTGTACACTCTTGATCATAGCACTTTTCCTTCAAATGCGTTTCATCTGAATTCTTATTTCTATTATTGACCAGGCTTTCTGGATGTCAAGTCCTTGTCTCTATTACATTTCTTCAGTTCCTACTGATTTACTTCTACTGGGACTATCCAGACAATCTTCCCATATTTATTCTCACTGCTACTGCCTTTGCTCATGCCTCATTTGTCTATACTTGGATTATTCAATAGCCGCTTATCTTGTTTCTCTCCTTCAGTGCCTTCAAACTTCAATATCACCTACGCACACTGGATGAATCCCCCTAAAGCAAAATTCTGCTTGTGCTGTAACTTGACGTTAAAATTGAAGTTTCAGCAAGGTGCTAGACCATAAGCAGATTTTCAAAGGAAATATCAGTGAAGCATTTTCACAGCTCTAAAATTCTCCATCCATAAGGAAAGTTTGATGACTTTAGAAAGTTGAGAGATGATGTTGAGGAGGATATTACCAAAGAGAGCTCTTCGGTGAGTCCCTAGCTGTAATCACAGCACTCTAGGAGGCTGGGGCAGGAGGAGCACGAGTTCGAATCCAGCTTGGGAAACAACTTAGCAAGACCCTGTTTCAACATTTCCAAAATGAGGGGAGCCAGGGATGCAGCTCATTGTGAGGGCCCTAGTTTTAATCCCTGTACTGTATCACAAAAATGTGGAGCTTTCATGAGTTCACTCAGAGCCTCAATAGGTTCCCCTGAGATTGGAGGACACTTCAGGATGGTACCTGGCTCCTGTGAGAGGATGATGTAACCTATTACAGCAGGGCAGAAGATTGTGTGTGAGATGCCAGGGCATGTCCCTCTAGCATGGCTTGAAAGAGGGTTCTGGTCCGGAGAGCAGATGGTTCGGGGAGCCAAGTTCAATGGCAGGAGGAATACTGTGAGGGATAGAGGGGAGGAAAAGAGGATGAAGCATTATGGTTCGATTAAATTTGAAGGGGTGAACAATGCATTAAAGTGGATACTTGGGCTGGGGATATAGCTCAGTGGAATAAGCGCCTGCCTAGCAAGCGCAGGGTCCTGAGTTCAATCCCCAGTACCGCCAAAAAAATAAAATAAAAATAAATAAATAAATAAATAAATAAACTGGATACTTGTGAGCACTAATGTAAGGTCACATCCATACTAGTGCAGCTAGTTTGATTATCGAAGAATCCCCAAATGTTATGAGCCTTGGCAGACTATTCTTCTCAGGACAGAGGGATAGACTCACTGAGCACATTTAAAAAGCCAATTGAGCGACCTCTTACAAAGGATGAAGCTGCTTTTACGATGACATACAGGAAGTTCTGCCAGTGTGATTCACTGGGTAAGCTTGCTAATGTCTTCCCAGAGTCAACTAAAATACAACACACCTGGCACAGTGGCTTACAGAGCGATTTCTTTCTTTAGCCTTATCGTTCACTCAGTTCATACTCTGTCTGCAGGGCAGTAACTGAAGGAACGAAGATTTGAATGCCACTTTTACTACTCACTAACCAGCCACTTTTGGATAGATTACATAATCATCTTAGCCTTTCTCTCCTTATTAGTAAAACTGACAGTAATGTTCACACTCTGTCCATTGTGAGGAATAAATGAAAAACTGTACCTAAAACACTTGACATTATATCAGATACCTACAGCTGTGGAGCAAGTTGCCACAAAATTTAGTAGCTTAAAACAACATGTATTTATTATTTCACACTTTCTGAGTCAGAAATCCAGCCAGAGCTTGGGGCTCAGGCTTGGTGAAATCCAAGAAATCCAGCCCACCTGAGTGCCTCAGGCTTGACATCTCTCACAAGGCTGCAGTAAAGCCACCTATGCCATCGTGTCAAGCCTGCTCTGGGAGTGCCCTCTTCCAGGGTCTCCTGTGACTTCTGCAAGATCTCAGGTCCTTGCTGGGTGTTGGCTGGAGACATCAGATCTTTCTTGTGAGGCTTTTGCTTAAGACAGGTCACTATGTCACCTGGCTTCTCTCTGAGCAGTACAGGAAGAGAAAGCTCAAGGCAGAAGCCAAAGGTGTTTGCAACTTAATGTCTGAAGAGACCTCTCATCGCTTTTGTACTACTGCATTCATTACAAAATGAGTCATATGCCCAGCCAACAGGCAAGAGGGAGAGGTTGAACAGGGGGTAAATATCCCCAGGTAAGACTCACCATAGCCCGTGCCAGAGGCTGCCTACCACCGCTCCCAGGGCCGGGGCGGAGCTCATTCCTCGTACACGTGCCACCCCGACAGCCCCCTTCTTGTTATTCTCCCACCCTCACGCACTCTCTGCGTCCTCTGAGCTCGTATAGCATGTTTTTCCTACATGTTTTGCTCACCACTTTCTCCTTTATATTTACTTTTGTTTACTCATTAATTAATGGTCCTCTGCTGTACGCGAGGATACAAAGACCAGGTAGGTTCCTGAAGCACCACTGTGTCGCTCAGCTGCAAGAGAATTACATTGTGCACTGTGTTCCTTGTAAGTGACCTTTTTTCCCTTGCGGCTCTGACCTGAGTGAATGATCAGGTTTAAGAAAGAAATTGCACTGGGAACCATCACTCCAGGGCCATTGTATTTCAGCAGACTCTGGGTCACCAGCAGTTATCTCAGACAGTTCATCACACACGCAGGGCCTCGACTGGGCGACAGAGGTGGCCTTTTCCCTAGGAGCGCATTGTTCAGTAAGAATGGTACACTGGAAAAGAAAGACCCTAACACTGCAGTGTGAAAATGAGAAAGCTAACTCTATACGTGGGGCTGAGATTGACCCCACGGCAGAGAAGGCTAATGTGGAAGAGAGGGAAAGGCTTTTCCACACTGAGAAAGAAACAAAGAACCTCCCCGAACTTCCTAGAGGGAGCAGTGTCTGCCATCTCAGTCGTCTCTTCCACCCTTTGCTTTCTATGACAGTGATTGGTAAACTGCAGAGGATGTGCCAGATTGGACCGAGATCTGTATTTGTAAATAAAGTTTTGTTATAACAGAGACACATCTATTCCTTTATGCACTTTCTTTAGTTGGCTTTGCAATACAAAAAGAGCTATTGTTTGTGAGGGATATTTATGGTACACAAAGCCTAAAATACTTCCCTTCTGGGCCCTTAACAAGGAGGGATTGCTGACCCCTGCCCACTGATAAGGGGCAAGTACGCAGTGAAGAACTGGATGCTATGGATTTGCTGATAACTGAAAATCACCAGTAGGCTGGATTCCCTCTGTATGTTGCTGAGTAACAAGTGAATCGGTATTCAGTCAATAGCGTAGATAATTCTTTCTCAGTGGTTGTGACAAATGTGTTACCTGACACATGGCTGTTCATAGTAATGAGAAGAATTTTGAAGCAAGAACTGTCCTACAGCTGTGTTGCTTTCTTGATTTGAGCAAAAAGTGATGTAACTTTTCTAGCTTGGAAAAGGTTCTGCTGTGTAAAATACATTTGGGATAAATTTTCTTTCTCCCATAAAATAGGTCAAACACCTCAAGGAAAGCACACAATGGCTATAACAAATGTGACACATGTAACAGCAGAACTGTTGTAAAGGAAGGCTGTTTGTGCATCTAGTAATACCCTAAATATTTCTGGGGGAAATATACAGAATTTGGTCTCTATTGAAGTCAAGGAATATCTTTTATGTCATTGATAATTATAAAACAACCTCAAATTATCCACCACAAATTCAGGATTAGTGACTTGATTGTTTTTGCACTTGTGTATTATTATTATTCATAAACATGAAGTAGTACTGATAGAACCGAGACCCACATGGAACCAGACCAGATCTTCTGACAAGAGAGAAATCTTTATGGGGGTGGTGGACAGAGTAGCAAGCTGCCTAGTGGACCAAGGCAGCAGTGAGCTGAGCAAAGCATGGGCTTTTAAATTCTTTTTCAGGGTGGGTGTCAGTGGGCCAGATCAGCCAAGCAGGGGTAAGAAGGGTGGTGGTGGGTGGCGTGGTGGTAGTGGTGGTTGTGGTAGAGGTTGTCCGAGGGCTAGAACAGTCCCAGTAGGGTGGGTTGTTTGTGGACCAGAACAACCCAAGTGAGTGAGTTGCCAAGACAGATGTGGGCAAGGGAAACTGAAGTGAAACAGGTAAGGAAAGGAGAGAAATACTGAGTTAAAGTTTTCCCACCAGGGGAGCTGGCTGCCTTTTGACTTATCAGAGCAAGAGATGGAAAAACTTTGATGAAACACAAGAAATTTTAGGAATTAAGATAAATTTGAATTCTTCAAGAATTTCTTTAAAACACTGATAGCCAGAAATATTACTTATTGCTCATGGTTCAATGGTTGAGGATGCAAATAATGTCAAGGTTTTGGCAGAGTTGACCTCATTTTTTTCAGTTTTGGAAACACTCACTGGATGGTAGCACTTCAAAAGCCATTCCTAAAAACTATCTTTTTCTCAGTGACAGGTTACAGTGACAAATTAGACTCTGCTGTAGCAAACAAGTGTTGCATTTGGTGGTTGGGGTGGACATAAATGGTATATCTGAATCTGAAACAATGGAGAAGGATTAAAATGAGACAGAGGGTAAAATGTGTTTCATAAATTTAACACTGAAATCTTTAAATAAATTTTATATTTTAGACAAATTTTGATTTTGCATAAAAATTCAAATAGTATATGGAGCCTTCCAATAAACTCTATATACAGTTTCTCTTATTCTTAACATCTTGCCTTTGGGGGTATATTTATTATAAGAATTGCCCACTATTAATATACTGTTATCAACTACAGGCTTTACTGTATTCAGATTGCATTACTTTCTATCCTAATACCCATTTTTCATTCCAAGGTCTTATACAAGCTATAGTGCATTTAATGTTACAGCTAATGGGCTGGGGATATAGTTCATTGGAATAAGTGCTTGCCTGGCAAGCACCAAGTTCTGAGTTTGAACCCTGGTACCACAAAAACAAAAATAAAAACAAAAATCTTACAGCTAAGCTTTTCTTGGCTGTGTTAGTTTCTGAGACTTTTCTTGATCTTGATGATCTTGGAAGTTTTGAGGAAGAGTGGTCAGTTGGTTTGTAGAATTTTCCCATTATTTTATGATGGTACTGTTGTACTGACAATCCTAATGTTAATTATTGCAGGTTTTCCAGTATTGTTCTTATGATTAGACTCAAGTTACAGGTATTTTGGGGCTAAGATAATAGAGGTAAAATCGTCCTTCATGCCATCGCATCAAATCCTCACAATGGCATTCATGTGGGCCATGTTACTGAAGCAGTGTTTTTAGGGTTCTTCCTAGTGAGTTACATGCCTTCCCCTTTACATGTGTTACCTGTGATTTTCAGAAGGAAGTTTCTGTGTGCTGTCTCTATTTACAGGCTGGGAGTTATTCTCCACTTCTTTAAAGCTGGATCGTGTCTGTAAATTAATCAAAATTTAGCTGCTTAAGTGATTTGTCCACTCCCTACACTTTAAAAAACTTTATTCAGTAGTTTGCTTAAATGTGCATAGAGTAATGGATATTTACTTCATCCTGGGAGGTTAAGAAAGAAGACACTTGTATCACTATAATTTATTAGAAATGTTTGCTCATCTGGTGGAGCACTTGCAGAGAAAGTTACTTAACAATCCAAACTTTTACTGTAGTTTCTTTTGCCTTCACTTTTACAGTTTTATTCCTTTATAATGTGAAAGCACATTTTTTTTCACCTTGGTCAATATGTTTATATTATGTATTTATTGCATTTTTTACCACGTCCCCCATTTCATCCCAGTATGCCTTGTAAATGATGTTTAATATTTGCATAAATCAAGGTTCATTGTGGTGTTAAAATCAATGGATTTTGATACATGTATCTTGCCATGTATATATCATTACAATACCACACTGAGCAGTTTCATCACTTTAATGAAACACCCATGCTTTACGTATCCAACCCTGTATCACTCAGAGCTTACTAGAGTCAGATGTAGAACAGTGCAAGAGATCTGTCAGTATGCTAGAGATCTGAGGGATCCAGCTAAGGGCCCAGATCCCATCGCAATGTGCCCTGCAAGTAGGCACCAAGATACTGAGGAATCCTCAGTGGAAGACTGAAGGATCTGTGCCAAAAGCCCAAGGCCTGATGCTGAGGCTGGAGAGTTTGCCCTGGCAAAAGTGAAGACGAGATATCCCAGCTGAGGGGTCTAGCTAAAGGCCAGGAAACAGTGCTCAAGGTGAAGTGGGACCAGAGTTCTTCCAAGACAGCAATAGTCATCCTGGACAAAGATGACAGTCCTCTGGTGGGTCCTCCATACCCAGAACCATGCTGACTCATTTCATTATTCCTATCAAGTTGACCATTAATTAATCTACCACAAATCCTCTCTCTCTCTTTCTGTCTCTCTCTTTCTATCTCCGAATTCTTGGAAATCTCTAAGTCTGCCTTTTGCATGATATTTTGTTATTGGAATGACACATTTTGTATACAGATGTTTTAGAATTTTATTTCACTTAACAATATGCATTTAAGATTTGTCTGTGTCTCTTCATAGTGTCATAGCTCACTTCTTTTTGGCACTGAGAATAGTCCATGTTACAGATGTGTCAGAGTTTATCCAATTTCATGTTAAGGAACACTTTTTTCTTTTCAATCATTGCTTATTATGAATAAAGCTAATACAAATGTTCATGTGCAGGCTTTTGTGTGGACCTGTTTCTAGCTCATTTGTGTCTAAACCTAGGAAAAACATTTCTGGACCATGTAGTAATATTTTTAAAAGAAACTGCCAAACTATCTTCCAAAATGACTGTACATTTGTTGCTTGTAGGAATGTAAAATAGTGTAGCATTCTTGTGGGCAGTTAGTCTTATTAACGTTACAAAATTTTAGCCATAATACTAGGGCTTAATAGTATTGTATTTTTTATTTTAATTTTTAATTTCAAGTTATGTTAAAAATCTTTTCATATGTGTGTTTTTATGTGCATACCTTCATTGGTGATGTGTCTGATCAATTTTCCCCCATTAATCTAATTATGTTGCTGTTTTTCTTATTGTTGTATCTAAGTGTTACTTTATATTTTAGAGAAAAGTTCTGTTACATATTAAGATTTACAAATATGTTTAAAGTTTATGGCTTGCCCCTTCAGTATCTTAAGAGTATATTTTTCCCAATAGAAATTTTAAATTTTGATAAAATTCAAGCTGTACTTTCTTCTTTCACGTGTTGTACTTTTGTATGTACAAGCTAATTGCAAAGGTTTTCTCCTGTGTTTTTTTAAAAAAATGTTCTATGGTTTTGAACTGTACTTCCAGGTTTATATTTTGAGTTAGCTTTTGTGAAAATTGTAAGGTTTTTCTTTTGGCTCACTTTTCACATAATGATGACCAGTTATTCTAGTAAAATTTTTCTGAAAAAAAAAATACCCAGCCCCTTCCTTCTTCATTAAATTGTCTTTGCTTATTCATCAAAGTTAATTATATTTGTGTATGTCTTTATTTGGACTCTCTGTTCTTTTCCACTGGTCTACATGTCTGTTCTTTTATAAAAATAATACTGCTTCAATTGCTATAACTTAATAGCCAGCTTTGAGACTGAGCTGCAACAGTACAACTGGTTCCGTTCTTCAGTATTTGTTGTCTATTCCAGCTCTTTTGTCTTCTAAACAAATATTAGAACAAATGTGGCAATATCTATAAAATAAGTTTCTGGACTTTTGATGGAAATTTGAATTAGCCTATGTTTCAATTGGAGAATAATTGATATTTTAACAATATTGACTCTTCCATTCTTTTTTCACTAATTGTCTTCACATTTACTTAGATCTTTTTATTTATTTCATCAGAGTTTTATAGTTTTCTGCAATATGGACCCTTGCATGTTGTAGTAGACTTGAATTTTAAGTCATTCTTAGGATGTTTTTGTAATGGCATTATGTTTTTAATTTAAAATTCTAATTGTTCCTTTGGGTAAGCAGAAAAGCAGTTAACATTCAGATGTGACCCTTGTTTCCTACAACCTTGCTGAATACTCATTAGTTTCAGGAATTTCTAGGTGAGTCTGTTCTTTCAGATTTTTAATATGAAGAATGGTGTCACCTGAAAAAGAGGGCAGGTTCTTTCCAATCTGTCTGCCTTCCAGCTCCTTTTTGTGTTTCAGTGCAATGCCGGTAGTTCACTGCATGTCTAGTGTGATGTCAAATGGGATTGAACACATTGCTTTATGCTGTATATTAGGGGGAGAAGCTTCAGTGTCCACCACTGGGTTTCCATCATGTTAGCTGTAGAAATTTTGTTGATATTCTTTAAAAATGTTTGTAAATTTCCTTTCCTGATTTGTTCACTGAAATATTTTAGTCATGGATAGGTGTTCAATTTTGTTAAATGTCTTTTGACCCTAATTCCTATTTTTAGTGGATTGTGTCATCTGGTTTGCAAATATTGAATCAATCTTTTCTATTCAGAATAAATCCCATTTGACTGTGATCAAAATTAGATTGAAAATGACAGGAAGGATGTTTACTAGATAATGCTAAATGTAAAGCAAGTGTTTCTACTTTCATTTTCTTCTAGTATCAAACACTGTCTTGTCAAATAAACGATACACAAAGTCTTTCTTAATTGTAATCTTTTATAATCATAGCAGTGGGTAAGAATTAAATCTGGTGAGTAACTTGTACAGGTTACTGGGATAGACAAGGAATCAGTTGCCATTTTTGTACAAATGTTAAATGTTTTCAAAGTAAGAAAAAGATTTGTGGTTGTTAAGCATGTAACAATCAATGAACATAACGAGACAGTTTTACTCGAAAGTATATTTCAGTTTTCATAGACTACTACTACTTTATGTAAATAAGTTGTAAAATGGTAGATTTTGGTGCAAATATATTTTTTTTACTACTCCATTGAATCAAAGTTGAAAGTTTAAAGATACAGCTGTATTAGTCAGTTTCCCATTGATGGGACAAGTAGGTATCTGACCAGTGCAACTTACAGGAGAGGACTTTTTGCCTCATAGTTTTGGTGGTTTTAGTCCCTGGCAACAAGTCTCTAAAGTAGAAATGACATGATGATAGGACATGGCAGAGGACAGGTGCCCGCAAAGTAGCATCTAGGAGAAGGAGAGAGGGAGAGAAACAGAGAGAAAGCGAGAGAGAAAAGATGGAGAGGGACAGAGAGAGATAGAGAGAAAAGGTTTTGGAGACAAGAATACACCATTTTGCATCATGGCTCTGTACCACCATCTTCATCCAGGCCTAACGTCTAATAGCACATTCAGCTAGGAACTCATGAACAGATTAATATACTGATGACTTCAGTGCTCTTATGATCCAATCATCTTCCAAACATGGAGCCTTCTGGGAGATATTTGAGGTCAAATCTCTAAGAAATACCATGGAAATATCATGAGAACCATGTATAACTTTCTCAAACATGTTTCACAGGTCCTTTCCCTTTGCAAATTCCTGGGGCAGCAACCTCATTCTTCCTCTAAACCATATGTGGATAATTGTTCTGGACTGACTTTTTATGATTTAGTAGTCAGCTCCTTAAGCCTCAAATGTCTTTCTGTGAATTAAGACCATGTTCCAAATTATATGCTTTAGGTTGCTTCTAGTTGCCAATTAGAAGGAGGACACAGCTGCTGGCCAGACTCCCATTACATTTACAGATTGATTTGTGCCTCAAAAGTTGAGAAGTGATTCTGTCCATGGCAAAGTGGAGCTCTAAAACTAGAAGTAGAGTATCTGGGTCAGTGTGGTTGAGTGTTAATAGAAGTCAAGGGACAGATTTTTCAACTATTTATTCATAAATAGGATGTGTCTTAGTTACTTTTCTCATTGCTGAGACAAAATACCCACAGCCAAAGTTAAAGGTGGAAGGGTTTATGTAGCTCACAGTGTGTAGAGGTTTCAGTCCATCATCAGCTGGCCCCAAGGCGGGGTTTCACGGCAGACAGAACTCTAGAGGAGGAACAGTTCATGGTGGGCAGGAGGTAGCAGAGCAAGCGAGCAAGGACCTGAGCAGCTTCTTTCTGCTTCTTTTATACTCTATCTAGGCTTCTTGGACTAGCACAGTGCCAAAGAAGCCAGTGGAGTGATTCAGCAATCCAGCATCACACACTCTATATCCAGCCACCTCTGAAAAAGCCCCACCTATAACCACATAAGGCTTTGGGAGGACATCTAGGCAAAACCCATAACAGGATGCCTGCATACTTTCCACAGTTCCTTTATTTGTGTGTTTATGTTCCTAGGAAGCACTTGGACCTTTGTTATAAGAGATGACATGAAGTATATTTAAATCTTATTTAAGGGTTTGGTGTTCCCATTTCATTGATCAAGTGCTATGAAATATTACTTTATAAAATACAAAAATTTAAGAGATCAAATTGTGTGGTTTGTTGAAATTTAGAAAATATAAAGTGAACTTAGGCCAAACATCATTCATGTGTAAAATAATAGCATTGCCCGTTACACTGTACATGTTAAGTTGAGCTTAGAATTGGAGATCAGTTAAAAAATGATCGACCTTTTAGGTTCATGTTCAGAGGATAGTAGAACTAAAATACATTTATTAATTTCTTTAACTGTGAAAGACACAAATTTGGTTGTTCTTACTAAGAACTAAATAAATCAAAGTGACTTTGCATGGCGAACTCACAGAATGATGTGAGAGACGGAGTAGGTTTGAGTACTAAAGAAGTGGAAAATGGTGAACAAGTGAAGAGAGGAAACAGAATCACAGGAGACCAGAATACATCTGCAAACAGGATACTTCTTAAAGGCTATACAGGTATAGGGGGAGAAAGCAGGAACCCTCAGATCAAATGAGGTTCACATCCTCATCTCTGGTACTATGAATTTGTACCATTGCATGGCAAAAGAGACTGTGTAGAATCTGTTTAGGTGATTGAGATGGCAGAGTTATTATGGATTGCCTAGGCTGGCTCAATATAAGCAATTGTGAGCCTCCTTGTAAGAAGGAGGTAGGAGAGTCACAGAAAGAGCAATGATGATGGAAGAATAGGCTGAATGTTGCTATTTTTGGATGTGCAGATGAAAGGAGGCCAAGAGTCAAAGAATGCATGTAACTTCCTGAAAAGGGAAGGAGCAGATTGAACCTTAGGACCTCCAGAAAGAAAAGAAGGAGGCTCCATTTCACTTTGCCTTTAGCCCTTTGAGTTTCGTATAGAACTTATACCTTCCAGAATTGTCAGGGTGTAAATAAACGGGCATTCTTTTAAACCACTAAGTTTATGGTAATTTATTTCTATAGCCACCTAAAAGCAAATACAGTGAAAATTTGCTTTTCTGAATTGGTGAGGGAAATAGTAGAAAGGAGGGAGGCAAAACAGAGATATTGAAGGAGAGAAAGCAGACGTGGAAATGGATGTATGAGATCTGCATCCTGTCTAAGGAGCTCCCACATGGCCAGTGTTCTGTAACAATGTGGGTGTAGGAATAGGAGCAAAGAGGCACTGCAGAGCTGGTTAATGCCACATCCTGAAGGAAGGCGCTGAGGTGTTACACTTGTTTAAAGACAGTGAGACAGTAGCAGAATGAGATGTATATTTCTAGAAACACTGCTTTGTCAGTGAATTTTGGGGAATGTACTGGTTAGAGTTCTCTAGAGGAACAGAATCAATAAAAGTATTTTTATAATTATGCATGGGGATTTCCTAGGTAGCTTACAGGATCAGAGGCTGGACAGTCCATAACGGACTTCTGTATACTCAACAGCTAGAGGATCCGGTGGCTACTCAGTCCAGGAATCTGGGAGCCACAGAACCAGAGGGATGAAAGATGCAGCCCTAGTACAAGACCGACGGCCTGTAAAGTTCCTCAAGAACCTCTGAACGAGACTGCAAGAGACTGGAGAAGCGGAAGAGTTCCAAAATTCTTTAGTCAGGTATGGCAAAGGAAAACAGCTAAAGATGATGTGAGACCATCACCAAAGAATAAACTTAGATTGGTAAATTGGGAAAAAATGGAATGATTAAAACAAGAGGAAAAGGTCTGAAAATAACTTAGCAAAATATAAACTCAGACTGAGTGTTTGTAATGATTGAGAATATTGTAGGAGTTGTCAGGACCCTTATGTAGAGATAGGTCAGGGGGCTGGGCCCCTTTAAGAAAGAGAAAGGAAATGACCTCTACATCATAATGAACAGCTAGCTGACAGTCTGCAGGACTCTGAGCAGCCAGCCTATGGTTTCATTTCTGCTTCTGTGTATCTACACCGACTCATCTAAACTCCGCTTTATGTAGGTTACTTCTCTCAGAATTCTCCTAGTGGCCCACCAAATCTAGCCCCCTAGGAACAAGTCCAAGTAATGACCTCCAAAGGAGGGGACAGACCCAGGGCCCAATGTCACTGGGCTAAGAGGCACAAATAGGAAAATGAAGTAGAACCTATTTTAAAAAGTTTGAAGTACTGGTTTTGAAAAGCAAAAAGCGAAAGGAAATGTTCTCTTTTTAAAAATTTAAAATTGCCCCTGGTGCTGTGTTTTCCCTTTTTAAAAACAATATACTGGAAAAAACCACATTATGTATACTACTATGTAAACATACTATGTATAATCCTAGTGTATAAATACAGTGGGCTCACTGAGCAGGCTTCTCAGGAAGTTGGAGAAATCATTATTCAGTAAAGAAACACTTTATTCTCTGGGAAAAGCCTAAGCTTTTCTGCATAGCATCAGTATGAAAACCACTGATCTCATGTCTCAAGTAACTTTTCAGTTTTTAGAATTTCATTTTACTTTATAAACTATATATAATACCGTGTATGGCAAAAGAAATTCTATGAAAATAACCTATAACAGAAAACAAAGAGACAGTGATATACAGAGATCGAAAGGGAATTCTGCCTAGGAAAAGACTGCAGAATACTTTCTAAAAAGTAGGTAGAACTTGATTTAAATATATCTTGAGAGATCAACCACTCTAGTCCTCTGTCTCTATAGAGTTGCATTTGCTATCATTTTTTGAACTTTTAGACAAGATAGCTAAATTCCTTTCCTTACAAAATAAGGGATGCAGTAATTAGCGTGTTGGAGCTTCTTAGTTAGGCCTTGGACCCATTGATAATGTGGTTATTTTAGCATTGCAATAATTGAACTATCTTTAACAAAACTCTGAAGGAAGTTTCTATTGTCTAAGTTTAGTTTTGTATATTATTTTATTTTATTTTATTTTATTTATTTATTTATTTATTTTTTGCGGTACTGGGGATCGAACTCAGGACCCTGCGCTTGCTAGGCAAGCGCCTGTTCCACTGAGCTATATCCCCAGCCCTAGTTTTGTATTTTAATAATTTAATTTTGTTTCACTTTCTCTCCCTCTATGTACTCTTAACCACTGTTAATTCCTATCATTTTGTTTTGAAACCTCTTATCATTTCTAATGTTTTTTCTTTATTTTGTTTTTGTATGATGTTGGTATTTCGCTAGTGTCTTTTTTTTTTCTTTTTACTATTCTCTGTAAAAAAATAAAGTTTGGACTCTGCTAAGTTTGCATAACCAGAGACTGATACTTAAATATTAAGGATAAAACTAGTGTCCAGGATGGAGAATAATTTGTAGGATATGTAGAAAATAATCCATCTTAAGTAATACTTTTCCTCATTTCTTAATCCCTTTAATGACGAGTAGAGTGTCCCAGTTTTTGTTGGTCCCATTAGGAAGATTTAGACTCTGAACGCCATCAACCTAAATAACAATGAAAAAGAGATTCCCCAAAGAACAATAATATTTATTTGGGAATAGAATAGTGCTACACTGAGAATGCAAGGGCCACGGTAAATCCTGGGGATATTCAACAAAATTGAGGCCAAAGAAAGCTTTTAAAGGAAAAAGTAAGGAAGATTACATGAGATACTTTGAAAAAACTTTTGACCACAATGGTATTTTGTTTTTATTTTTGTTTTCAGTATTAGGGTTTGAACCCAAAGTCTTCCTACTGAATTGCCTTTCCAGCTTGTTAAATTTTTTTTTAATTTGAAAGAGAAACAACCCAATAACAATGATACAGAATTTCAAAACAGGCTAATAGGAAATTAAAAATAGTTATCATATTGTATAGTGTAAAAAGTACATATATGTATGCACAGGACAACTAAGATATTGCACTACTAGTTTCTGTTCATTCATTGAAGGAACAGTTAGTGGTTATATTGTTTGATCAGTTTTGCCTGCCTATATCTGGTAGTCTATTAAACTATTTTTAACTTCTATTGAGACAGAGTTTTACTCAATTGCCCATGCTGGGCTCAAACTTGTGATTATCCTTTCTCAACCTCCCAGCCTGCTGGGATTACAGGTGTGCACTACCGTGCTCAGTGGGCCACAGTGATTAATAAGAAAGGTTATATTAAAGGTTGAATAGTCACTGAGGTACTCTATGAATAAAGTTGTGGTGACCTTTCGGTAAGGTAGTGATTCTGGAAGTCTATTTTGAGTTAATACCAGGCAATCGTGCATGAAAACCCTTGGCCTATAACTTCCTGGCTTTATTTACTCATTTTTCCCCCTTACAGTTGGCACAAGCAACTCCATTTTGATTCCGACAACTTTCACAGTAAGGAAAACTGAACTAAGAGTGGCTTCAAGGTGATAAATGACATTCAAATAACATTCAGAAGTAGAGTCAGGGATGGCAGCTCAGTGGCTAACTGGGTTTTATTTTAACTCTCCAACTTGTTCCATTGGCTGGTTATTCTAGTCTTTCTCTCTGAAAGATCGTCTAAGTTGTAGGCACCACATGAAGTTAACAAAATCCAGAAGAGGAAACGCAGGAAGTCTGCTCCCATTTCTTAGTTTTCACCGTGGGAAATCTTTCCAGTAGCAGCAGATTCACCCTCCCTGTTCAGTGTGCAGAACCATATCAGAGGTCTCCACCTGACGCAACATTCATGGGGTAGAGAAGCGACTGGCACATTTCTCAGGTTCGAGACTGGGGCTGCAGTGTCATTGTCACCTAGCATGTTGCTAGAAAGCTGGGTTCTTAACTATTCTCCTTTCAGACCTGCTGTATCAGAGTGTTTGGAAGCTGTGCTCTGCAAACCGTTTTCCAGGCCTTCGAGGAAATTCTTATGCAAGGTAAAGACTGAGAATTACTGACCTTCGGATTGCCATTCACCCTCTGGGGCTGGGGACATGCACAGCCTTTCTAGAAGTGCACAGCCATGAAATGCAGACATGTCGGAGGCCTCAATATTTACCTTTATATTTTGTATACAATCCAGAATCCTAAAGCTCTTAAAGGTTTCCTTGATTTGTTATTTCTGTCTACTTTCAAGGTTGGACATATTGTAATGATCAAGCTTGTATTAAATTGTGGTCAAGAGCCTCTCAAAATAATACCTCATTTATTTGGGAGCTTGGTTTAACTTTTTTTAGAAGTCAAAATATGGCCAACATTTGTTAGTTTTGCTTAAAATAAACCTCCTAATAAAATTGCATATTTTTGCAGAAGAAATAACTGAAAGCTAAATATGTGAATGAGTTGTACTTATATTGATAGTTAACTGAAGAGAATTGGAAGTGTTTCTCTAGAGTTTATTTCAAAGATAGTTTAATGAAAAATCATCTCAGTGGTTATAATTAGCTATCTGCTGTAGGGACAGTTGTATTTTTCCTAGGGAGCACGTGGCTCTTTTAAACATGTAAAACAAATCCATCTATTTTGAAGTTTTTAGTGGGGTGTTTGCAGGTGGCAGGTGGAGTAATGGAAACAGATCCGTCACAGCCAGTGACTGGAGCTCACACTGGGATGAAGCATTGCTCACTGCATGCTTTATTTGACTTTTTCAATGAATTAGAAAAAATCATTTGGAATCCTGTGATGTTGCCACAGCAACATTCATCATTGCCAGAAAAAGTGCTATGGGGACAAAACGGGTGAAATAGCCAGTCATGTTCCTCTTGACCCATGTTGTATTAAGTCTATGTTTGTTGGGAAATTTTAAAGCAGAGTAGAAGAGAGAGGTGAATGAATCCCATCTGTTGATTGAATTATCTCCTCTTCTCCTCCTGGATCTTTCCCTTCTATTATATCCTGTGTTTGCTATCATTGCTTCATACTAAGTACCACACACTGAAGGGCTGCAAATAACATATCTATCATTTCTTAGTTACAGGAATCAGAAGGTTATAGTCATAGATCGGTGAGGTCCTTAGGTTAGAATTTCCCAGGCCAAAATTAAGGTGTCCCCACAGTTTCCAGTGTTATCTGAGGCTCATGTTGCTTGTCTAAACTTCTAGGTCAGTGATGGTGAATCTTCTAGAGACCAGTACCCAAACTGCAACCCGAAACCCACTTATTTATCACAAAGTGCTAACACTAATTTAACCTGTATACTGAAACTTTAGTTTTGAAAAAACGAGTAGATTAACATGCTTTGTTTTAAAAGAAAAATAAATGACTCCTCTGCCATAAACTTGTCTCCACTATTCTAGGTCATTGACAGAATTCAGTCCCTTGTGTTTGTTGGGCTGAACCTCAACATTTTCCTTGTTAGCAGTCAGCTGGTGGGAATTTTAAGCTTCCCAGGGCTACTTTCCATTCCCAGACACACGGACCTTTCAAAGACCATATATATACCACAGGGCAGTTGCACATTTGATACCAGCAAGAAAATCTTTTTCACGCTTCCTGATCAGGAAGGATAAGTCCAATTGAATAATTTCTCCTTTGATTAGCTCTAAATCAATTGATTAAGAGTCTTAATTATATCTGCTAAAATTTCTTAACCTTTACCATATAAAGTAACCTAACTCCTTCATGCTTGTGGTTCCCGGCAATACTCAGGGAGAGGGTGCTGTGCAGTAACGGGTATCCTGAGCGCCTTCTCAGAAGTTTGCTGGCTGCACTTCCACTTCCCTTGCATCCCACGCCTCTGTCTTCTTGGTTGAGGTGCACATGCCCACAAGTGTATGTGTGCACGTGTGTGCCTGCACCTGTAAAATAACTATAGAGACAAAAGTCACAAAAAGCAATAACAGAATTGCCAAACACATCAAGAAAAAATAATTTGTGACTTTCCTCTGACAATTTGTAGTTTATGAAAACTTAAAATAATTGCAGTTTTGGAGTACACAAGTTTATTCTGACAGTTTTTCTGTATTTAAAAAGTCTTTGCAACAATAATTTATCCACTTTTGCTTTGTTTTGTGTTTCTGACAGACCTTTCTGGCACAAATGAAGGAAGGCATATTAAGTCCTAGATTTGAGACAGCTTATGCAGTGGAAGAAAATTACAGTTTATTGCTCTCAGTTGAGATGAACTTTCTGTGTCTGGCAGAAAGAAGATCTCAGGACTTTTCCAAACTCTGATGGTTTGGAGGTAGGAATGTCACAGGATCAAACTTAGGTGTTCTACAAAGTCAGAGAGTAGCCACAGATGCTAAGATCTCAGGAGCACCAGTGAAACTGCTTCTCTCTTTTCAGATTCCACGTATAAACCAAAACAAAGATACCACTTTGGAACAATGTTGTTTATCCAGATCCAAGTGTAAAATTAAAATCACTTGGTACTTCACTTCCTTTTGTTCGTAAAATAATTGCTGAGCTAAAAACAGCAGACAAACCTTGATTTTTAAAAGCTATACATAGAGATTACTCTAAAGTTGTCTATTAGAATTTTAGAAATTAGGTATACTAACAAAGAATAAAAGCTTTTATGATAGGCTATGCATGCTCCTTTCTTAATTAGTAACCTAAAAAATAGTGAAAATATTGTTAGTTATTGATTCCAAAGCTCCTTTGGGAGCTTCATGGTTTTGATTTTTTTTTTTAAACTAATATAGAGACCAGCTCAGTGGAGCTAAGGGAGCAGCATTCCCGAGGTACACTGTGCTCTGCCTGGCCCCGGGTGCCATTACAGTGCCTGCATCTGCACCACTTTCCCACAGAGTGCCAGACTAGGTCGGCGGAGCTATGGGAGCAGCCTTTCCTGCAAGACTATAGCCAGGTTGAATAAACTCCACCAGAGTGGCAGCGCCTTCGAGACTTTCCTAAAGTTTCCCGCAGAGAGGAAGCCCAGCTTCACAGACAGTAGAGCAGGATTGGCAGTGGACCTTTGATGGGTAAGACCCACGTCGGTGTTCTGCCCGGTGAAACAACTTTCCCCTACCATCGCAGGTAGGCTCTGAGCCTGGCACCTCAGCAATTGTCTGGGGTTCCTGGGCCCAGTACTTCATAGTCAGCTAACATTTGGGGGTAAGTTTGATATTCAGGTAAACTAGGATTGCTAGAGTCATCTGTGAGTTGTCTGGGTAGTGTGTAGCTCAACACTTTTCATCTGACATCCAAAATGACAAGACAGAGGAGCAAAACACAGCCACAGAGCTCAACCCCACTCAGAACAAGTCCAGGAAACAATGATATAGGAGAACTAGGAAGTCACATACATACAATTTCTGAAACAATCACATCTGAAGTAAAGAAACAACTCCATAAGGTCATAGAAAAGATTAAAGTAGAAATAATCTCTCAGGCAAAAAATGAAGTGAAAATAATAATGGAAGTAATGCTCTACACATATAGAGAAGAAACAGATAAAATAATAGTAGAACACAGGAAAAAATGGAAATGTTACATGAACAATTTAGGAATGAATCAGAACACATGAAACAGACTCAAACAGATTGCAAGGAACTGAAAACTTCCACTGAAAGCTTGCAAAACTGCTTCAGTGAAGCTGAAGATAGAATTTCAGATCTTGAAGACAGCATGGCAGCTAGCGACCATGAAAGAAGGGATCTCGTAAAGTCATCAAGGATCCAGGAAAAATTAATCGAACAGCTCCAAGACAAGGCAAAAAGAAATAATATCTGAATAATAGGAATCAATGAAACAGCAGGAGGCAACACAAATAATATAAAAAGAATATTTGCAGAAATAATAGCAGAAAATTTCCCAAACATGGTAAGAGATACTGAAGTGCAGTTAAACGAAGCATATAGAACCCCAACAAGCCATAACCCAAATAAAGCCACACCAAGACATATAATAGACAAGATCCCAGACATCCAGCAAAAGAACACAATATTAAAAGCAGCTAGAGAAAAGAAACAGATCACCTATAAAGGAAAACCCATCAGAATCACAGAAGACTTCTCAACAGAAACCATGAAATCAAGAAGAGCTTGGAGTAAGGTATTACAGATTCTGAAACAAAACAGCTTCCAACCCAGACTAATGTATCCTGCAAAACTATCCTTCAAATGCAATGGAGAAATAAAATATTTCCACGACAAAGAACAACTGAAGAACTTCATGAGTGCCAAACCAAAATTACAAAAAGCACCAAAAGAAATTCTTGACAGACAAAAAAGAGACCACAATCTCAAGAACAATAGAAAGGAAGCTTTAAGCAGAGCAAGCAAGTAAACAGATAGCAAAATAGGAAAGCAAAAACAAGTAAATAGCATGACAAGAATAAACCAACATATAACAGTTATAACAATTAATGTAAATGGCCTCAATTCACCAGTCAAAAGAAACAGACTGGCAGAGTGGATTAAGAAACAAAATCCAACAATAAGCTGTATACAGGAGACACATTTTACTCAAAAGGAAATCCACAGACTGAAAGTTAAAGGATGGCAAACAATTCTCCATGCAACAGGTTCCCAGAAAAAAGCAGGGGTAGCTATTATGTTTGCAGATAATGTAAACTTCAATCCGAAAACAATCAAAAGAGATAAAGAAGGCCACTACACGCTAGTTAGGGGAAAGCTGCAAGAGGAAGAGATAACAATTCTAAACATTTATGCACCAAATACTGGAGCACCAAACTTTATAAGTCAAATCTTAACAGACATGAAGAACCAAATAATTAATAACACTATTTTAATAGGGGACTTAAACACCCCTTTGATGCAAAGAGACAGGTCAACTGGCCAAAAACTCTGCAAAGAAATAACATACCTGAACCAAAGGTGGAAAGAAATGGACTTAGTAGATGTATACAGAGTGTTCCACCCCACAACATCAGAATACACATTTTTCTCAGCTGCACATGGGTCTTTCTCTGAAATAGACCACATTCTATTCCACAGAGCATACCTACCTAAATGTAAAAGAATTGAAATTATCCCATGAATATTATCTGAATACAGTGCAATGAGATTGCAAATTAATGACAAAGGGAACTCCAAAAACCCCATAAACACTTGGAAATTAGACAACAAGCTCTTGAATAACCAATGGGTCACAGAAGAAATTAAAGAAGAAATTTAAAAATACCTACAAACAAATGAAAATGCAAATTCAACCTACCAGAATCTGTGGGATGCAATGAAAGCAGTCCTCAGAGGGAAATTTATAGCAATGAACTCATATATAAAGAAAACAGAAAGAGCAAATAAATAGCCTAATGCTACACCTCAAACTTCTAGAAGAAGAAGAACAAGTTAAACCAAAAGCCCAAAGAAGGAAGGAGATTATAAAACTCAGGGCAGAAATTAATGCAACTTTAATGAAGAAAACACTACAAAAAATAAATGAATCAAAGAGTTGGTTCTTCAAAAAAATAAATAAAATTGATAAACCCCCAGCCAACCTTATTAAAAAAAGAAAGGAAAGAATTCAAATTCATGCAATAAGGAATGAAAAGGATGAAATCGCTACAGATCCCACAGAAACATCATTAATACCTACTTGGAAAATCTTTACTCCCGCAGGATAGAAAACTCAGAAGAAATGAACAGATTCCTAGAAATGTACGAACTACCAAAATGGAATCAGGAAGATACAAAAATCCTGAACAACCCAATATCAATTTATGAGATTGAAAATGTCATTAAAAACTTACCGACAAAGAAAAGCGCAGGCCCTGATGGATTCACAGCAGAATTCCATAAAACATTCAGGGAAGATTTAATGCCAACACTCTTCAAATTCTTCAATGAAATTGAAAAGAAAACAATTCTCTCTAACTCATTTCTGGAGGCAAGTATTACACTGATACTAAAACCAGAGAAAGACCCAACTAAGACAGAGAACTATAGGCCAATCTCCCTAATGAACATAGATGCAAAGATACTCAATAAAATACTAGCAACTAGAATGCAGTGAACCATAAGGAAAATTATACACCATAATCAGGTTGGATTTATTCCAGGAATGCAGGGATGGCTCAATATTCGCAAATCAATTAATGTAATATATCATATCAATAGAGTCAAAGACAAAAATCACATGTTCATCTCATTAGAGGCAGAAAAAACTTTCGATAAAGTCCAACAAGCATTCATGTTAAACACCCTAGAAAAAATAGGAGTAGATGGCCTCTACCTCAATCTGATCAAATCCGTCTATGACAAACCAACAGCCAACATCATACTAAATGGGCAAAAACTGAAAGCTTTCACTTTAAATTCAGGAACAAGACAAGTAAGTCCACTATCACCCCTCCTATTCAACATAGTTCTGGAAGTATTAGCCAGAGCAATTAGACAAGATAGAGAAATAAAAGGAATAAGGATAGGAAATGAAGAAGTAAAACTATTACTATTTGTGGATGACATGATTCTTTACATGGAAGGTTCCAAACACTCCAAAAGAAGACTCCTTCAATTAATAGACAAATTTAGCAGAGTAGCTGGATGCAAAGTCAACACCTGAAAATCAACAGCATTCCTGTACACAAACAACAAACAGCCTGAGAGAGAAATTAAGGAAACCATACCTTTACAATAGCATCCAAGGAATTGAAATACTTAGGAATCAATCTAACAAAGGATGTAAAAGACTTATTCAATGAAAACTATAGTACTCTGAAAAAAAAGATTGATGAGGATTTCAATAAATGGAAAAACATTCCCTGCTAATGGTTAGGAAGAATCAACATTGTGAAAATGGCCATAGTACCAAAAATTTTATACAGATTTAATGCAATTCCCGTTAAACTACCATTAACATACATCACAGATCTAGAGAAAATGTGCCTCAAATTCATCTGGAACCAGAAGAGACCCAGAATAGCAAAAACAATCCTGAGCAAAAAGGACAAGTCAGGTGGAATCACAATCCCTGACCCGAAATTATACTACAAAACTACTGTAATAAAATCAACCTGATACTGGCTAAAAAACAGACCTGAGAATCAATGGAACAAACTGGAAGATGTGGCCATAACCACAAACACACTGAGCCACCTAATATTTGACAAAGGGGCTAAACAAACTCACTGGAAAAAAGATGGCCTGTTTAATAAATAGTGCTGGAAAAACTGGCTTGCCTCTTGCCAAAGACTGAAAATAGACCCAAGCCTATCACCATGCACCAGACTCAAGTCAAAGTGGATCACAGACATCAATATTAAAACAGAAACTCTAAATCTATTGGAAGAGAAAGTAGGCAAAAATCTTGAAGACATAGGAGTAGGCAGAGAGTTCATGAACAAAAATCAAACTGCAAGGGAAACAGTTCAAAGAATCAATACCTGGGATCTTATCTTACTGAAAAGTTTTTGCACATCTAAAGAAATCACCAGCAAAGTGAAAAGAAAACCCACAAATTGGGAACAGTCCTAGCTGGCTGTCCCTTGGACAAAAGTCTTCTATCTAGAACATAGATAGAAGAACCTGTCCAAATTCAAAGACCCAATCCAGAATTGGGCATCTGAGATGAATACACACTTCTCAGATAAAGAAATACAAATGGTGAATAAATATATGAGAAAATGTTCTACATCTTTAGTCATTCAAGAAATGCAAATAAAAACAACATTCAGATTTCATCTCACCCCAGTAAGATTGGCCAGCATTAAGAAATCATCCAATAACAAATGCTGGCGAGGCTGTGGAGAAATAGGAACTCTGCTGCACTGTTGGTGAGAATGCAGACTGGTGAAACCACTGTGGAGATCGGCTTGGAAATTCCTTAGCAAACTTGGTCTAGAGATCCCATTCAACTCAGCTATTCCTCTTCTGGGTATTTTCCCAGAAGATCTGAAAGCATCATATCACCGTGATATATGTGCACTCATGTTTATAGCAGCACAATTTGTAATAGCTAAATTGTGGAAGCAAAAATGTTCATCCACAGAGGATTGTATTAAAAAAAGTGGCATTTTTATATAATGGAATATTACTCAGCTACGAAGAAGGACAGATTTGGGACCTTTGTAGGCAAATGGTCACAATTGGACACCATACTCATAAGTGAAATAAATCAGAGGTTCTTGGGCAGGCAGCATATTGTATCACTGGTGTAGGAATCTGAAGATGGGAATGTGGATTGGGGGGGTGTGATCTGCTTAAAGGTAAGGAGCAGGTGGGATGAGGGGAGGAGGGAAGAGAAGAAAGGGACAGATATGTATCTATGTGTGTATAAGCAAGATGGCTAATCTGGTGCCACTGTAGACCTGTGTCACTTTATTTTAAGGGACAGTTCATGATTGTTTGATCAACATTGTATGTCTATATGTGATTTCAGAAACACGCACTTTGAAGTTCTCAGTGTGTGGTGCAGCAACCATTGGTGATTCCCTGTCGTTTTGTCTGTAATTCAGTTTTGATTGTACTTCTCTTGTGCTGCTTTGTGTCTTTTTGTTAATGTTTTCCTTTTTTTGTTGTTTTTCTTTGTTTGCTTTTTATACTTTAAAAAAAATTTAAAAAAAACCTAATACAGGCAGTGTGCTAGTTCTCTGATGTAGTAATTTATAACAGGTATTAAAATACTTCAGGTGTGCACATCATTCAAGTTTCAAAGAGGCAAATTGGTCCCTGTATTAGTGAATTTTCCTATTGCCGAGATACAACACTTGACACCACTATCTAAGGGAGGTGAGATCTGATTTGGCTTGTATTTCAAGGAGATTCAGCCCATGATCAGCAGAAATGTCACAGGTGGAGGGCATGGCGGGGCAGTGCTGCTCAGTTCATGGAGACCAGGAAGCAGAGCAGGAGACGGTGCTAGCGAGGAAAGAAGTCAGAAATAATACAGAGAATACAGCCAGTCACACCCACAACTGCGCTCTACTCATCTTCCAGGGGTGTTTTCATTTTATCAAGTTAACACTTCAAGATGTGTTTTATTTTATTTTATTTTACTTTTGTCTTTCTGAGACAGGATTTTGCTATGCAGTTCAGGTGGGCCTTGAGCTCACTCTGTAGCCCAGGCAAGCCTCAACTCAGAACGATCCTCCTGATTCAGCCTCCCGAGTGCTGGGATTACAGATGTGTGCCACCGTGTCCAGCTTGATTTTTAATTTTTTGCCTTTTATTAGTGCATGTTTGCAGTGCCCAGTGATTACATTCACTGTAAGGAGTTGGTACATATATGTGACATGTTTCAATTCTTTTTGCCCCTTCTCTCTAGCTCCTCTTTTCCTTTCCAGAATCAGATTCATTTATTTATAAGACCTTACAAAGTTAATCATCATATACACAGATTCAAAACTAGAATAATAGTCCAAAGAACTTATAAAACATGTAACACAGTTGCACTAAGTCAAGGTCAGTTTTAGATACATTGTCCTTCTGGATTACAATAATTTTTTCTCTCTATTTTTCCTATTATCTTTTATTTCAGACTTTATCAAGTTTTTCATATGAAACAATGTGATACTTAAGCTTGTGTGCCTGAGTTACTGCACTTAACACTATGGCTTCAAAGTGCAGCCATTTTTCTACAAATAACTCAATAACCCTCAGTGCCTGTGAATATGGCCTTACATACAAGTGGGATCTCAGTCATCCATGTAAGATGAGGTCGATACAGCAAATTCTAATCTAATATGGTTGTGTTCTCATAAGAAAGGGAAAGTTGGGTGCAAGGAAAGACACTAGAGAGGAAGCAATTCAAAGACAAAAGGAGAATGATCCCTGTCAGCCTAGAGACAGCTGAGGTTGGCTAGTGTGAGGAAACAGATATGGAACAGATTCTCCCTCACAGCTCTTAGAAAGAACCAACAGTTCCAATATGCTAATTTCAGACTTCTAGCTTCCATAATTCAGGTACAATAAATTTCCATTATTTTAGCCACTTAGTGTATTGTGCCTTTGAATGGTAGCCCAAGGAACTAATACACATAAATTCTTTTTATTCTTTGTAACTAAATGATCCTCACAACCATTTCATTAATCTTGTACAACCTAATAATGTAAGAGTTGATTTTAATATTATTTTCTCTTGTAGATTTTTAAGTACTTTCCAGTAAATCCACTTAGTTATGTATCATCTGATCTGAGATTAAAATAGTGCCTAGATTTCCCTTGCTAAGCCTTTCGTCTCTGCTTCCTGGAAGATATTGGACACACCTGCGATAGTTTGGAGACTTTTGGCTGGAGAGCATTTTATCCTTCTGTGGGCATTTGTTATTATTAGGAAGCATCATTTCCTTCTGTTTACTGGTACAAAACCTGACAACAGGCAGAGTTGTGCTGGGAAGTTTTCTTTCATCCACATTTACCTTGAAGATGTCTGGGGAGAGAATATAAACGTGTATTTTTTGGATAAATCCCTAGGGGTTGATATCTAGTTGTTTTCCCTGGGAAGAAAGGCTTGAGAAATTGACCTCACCCTGCATGACACCAGACCTGAAGATTCAACTCTTTTTTAAAACGTTTTTATTGTGAGGTTTGTTTTTTTTGTTCCCGAAAAAGAAAATCCTCAACTACACAGCACGAACTGTCTGATGCCAGTTCTGCTCGTGGCACACAGAGTACCCTGGAAAGTGAATTTCTTGCTCTTGTAGTAATTGTAAATCATCTGCTAAGGTGATCTCGGAGAGCACCCAGTTGTGGCCTTACACTATATGTCACAGTGTAAAGAGTTCCATGTACTCTACAATCACATATATGGGCAAAATACGCATACTGGGGAAAATTTCAGCATACTAGCAGTACTGGTGGTGAAGTGGGGAATTTATTTTTCTTTTCTCTACTTTCTAAATTATCTAGTATATGCTATGGTTATGTTGTAAATAGTATATAAATTTAAAAAATTCAAATACCTTGTAGGCACTAGCTCTGGGCATCATTTACAAACTGTTTTCCACTTTTAGCTTCACTGAGGGCACATGTTTGGGCATTAATCACCACAGCCAAGCCATCATACCTGTGGTAACCAGGCTGGTGAGGGGTAAGTGACTTCCTGACCCGATGTAACCTGAGGATGGAACTGAAGGCCATCCCCACTTTTCTGCTAATATGTGGGGCTGCGTTACCTGTGTTGAAAAGGCACTTGAAGAAACCATGATTTATTTCTTTTGCAATTTTTTAATTTTAAAGACAAATAAACCAAAATAAAATTTCCAAACAAGATGATAGGAGAGTAACCATGGTTAATACACTGTGTGTTGTTGTCTTTAAATTAGTTACTCAGAGTACAAGACATTGGCATTTAATTGTTCAAACAATATTAGCACAAACTTTTCTCCCCAATGAGCCAAGAGAAATTAGTACTATAACTATCCCAACTATCATATATATATATTTTTTTCTGCCTTTCCCTTCCTTCTTTTCTCCATTCTCCCACTCCAGTTTCTCCTTCTTTTTGAAGTTTCTTCCCATTTCACAATATTTATTGCACCTTTTGGATCTTATTTATGCTTTCAGCTTCTCACACCAGGGAGACTATACTATGTTTGCACATGAGTCTCTGGTTTATTTCCCTTATGAATATGGTCTCAAGTTGCATCCACTTAGATAAAGTCTCCAGTTTATCATTCTTTATGGCTGAGTGATACTCCACTAAATAACAAGACCACATCTTTTATCCATTCCTCAGTTGATGTGCATTTGGGTTGTTTCTAAGATCTAGCTATTGCAAATTATTTAAAAACTAAATTTCATATATGCTAATAGCCATATGCTGCAAAAGAAATGTATGGTTTGAATAAGTTTAAAATGCAAAACTACTTTCTTAGGCACACAGTCCTGCAAACTAGCCCTAGAATTTACAGTTTAACAATGTTCTCTCAAAAGTAATTGTTTTGATTGAAACAGCAGAGGCAGGTAGATTCAGTTATAGTAATCAAGATCAAGTAGAAAATAAAAACATCCTGTGGCTATTGCTGTGTTGTGCAACTTTATTTTATGTGTGTGTGTGTGTGTATGTGTTTGTGTGTGTGTGCGTGTGTGCGTGTGTGTGTGATAGACAAAATTTCTTGTAATAGCAATAATGAGGAGACTAGTAATAAAAGAGTGACAAAGTGTGAACATTATGCTATTTACTTTCCGAAGCTTTGCACTATTGCTTTGAAGCAGAACTGTGGAAATCACAAACACATACCACTGGGTCAAACAGCAAGTTTCATGCTTTCACGGTTTGCGATTGTGTGGGATGAGGAACGAGAGGAGGCTAGTGTAGCGTGTTAACATTTTGCCTAACATCCAACAGGAAAATAATCTATCATAGAAGTTAAACACCATTATTACGTTCTAAAATTAATTGTAACCATTTTTGATGGGTTACTGTTTCAACTGGGAGTGGTGAAAAAACACAGGTGATATTGTAATTACTTTTGACTGAGCACCTATCGCATGGCAGCCAGTGAGCTGTCTGCTTAAGTACGTTTTCTCATACACTCTCACCTTAATACTGTGAGGTGGACTTTTTTGTCTCTGTATTACTGGTGAGGAAATTGAGACAAAGCAATTGTGTGTGCTTTTAAAATCTATTAGCAGCTGCTGTAACAAATAAGCCTTGAGATTTCAGGATCTAAGCATAATAGAAGTTGACGTTTCAGTGGTGAAAATCAGTGCAGCTTGTCTCCTTGCAATAATTCAGTCCTTTCAGTGATTCTTTAGAGGCTTGGAGTCCCATGCACTCATCTAACATAAAAGAGGAAAGAGGCCAAAGAAGCCAACCTACTTCTTAAACATAGCTGCACAAGCATGAGGCTTAGCACCTGGGCACTTACTGTTCAGAGCAACTTGGATGCTTACGTGGGTGCGGGGAGGCTGGAGATGCAGTTTCCACTGTTGGGCATGTTGCAGTGGCAATTTCACAAATACAAGGGAAACATACATGTCGGTGCACAGAAAGTCATCTGTCCCTCTGCTGTCCATTAATATTGCCCGCATTCTGGGTATGTATCTGTGATTTTCAAAGCACTATAATTTTCTTTAAATTTAATCATGTGTGCAATTCCTATTGGAGAAACAAATCAGACATTTATATTAGGATTCTGCACTATAATAATGAAATGCCTTTAATGAGTTACCTTGCACTTTAATATTAATGCTAAAATGAAAGCATCGGTGAAAGATAAATGGCAAAGGACTATTTCACAGGGGAACTAGGCATCACTGTGTTTGTCTAGAATACCTGGCTATGTTTCACTGGCTGGTTTTATAATTTCTTCTAGAGTTTCTCATGATGTTGACAAACATCTGAGTTTATAAAAAGGAGTTTGAAGGAGTACCAGAAATATACCCCCCTTAATTCCCTTTGGGATACAGCAAGAGGGACAATGCTGTCTGCACCTAAAGAGGGAGCTACTGATTTTACTTAGTTTTCAGTTTAAAGGGTTACACGTGTGTGTGTAGTGCCTGTATTTACAATTTTCCCACATGACTTTGAGCTTAGTTTGCCTGAAATTTTGTGAAATTTGAGTATTTATTTGAGGATCATTATTCAGTGCTTTGTTTTTTACTTAAATTTTGACCAAAACTGAAGAGCATAACAATTACAGTCAGATGAGACAGTGCTAAGAGGCAACAGCAAGCTGCATTTCGCTTTATGGTTCTAAGAGACACTATTAGGAAGCCCCGATATCCAGCATCCCTCCTGGTAGGATTCAAGTCTCTTTTGTCCTTGATCACTGCATATTTTGTAATCAACTTCTTCCTCGTTAAATTAAACAAAAATATACTGAGCACAGTTTCGGTAGCAGGCACTGTGGTCGGCTTTAGGAATGCAACGGTGTATGAAGTAGACAATACTTGAGATGCAACACCCAACACTCACAATTTAAGACAACCTTTCCAGTTAGGAAAGGTTTGTTTTGGCTCACAGTTTGCAGAGGTTTCAGTTCATAGTCTGCTGGCTCCAAGGCAGGGCAGCGTGGCAGAAGAGGAAGAGCTCGTGGTGTGGTGGCTGAAAGCAGAGAGAGGAATCACAGGAAGGGAGAAGGAGGCAGACCCTTCCAGGCCAAACTTAAGGTGACTGCCCTTCTCCAACCTGGCTTCACCTTACAAGATCACTTTTAGCTATAAACTCATCAGTGGCCAGTCCACTGAAAAGTGTCACATCCCTACGATCCAGTCACCTCCCCCAACCCTTGGTCTTGGTGTGTGGACAGATTTCCTGCACTCTCTTGTATATTGTTCTTTGGGCGATTATTATAAATAATCATATAAAATATGGGTCCTGCATTACATTGTTCCACTTGCAAAATAAGCCCCAAACCAAAACACTCAGATTAATCTAAGTCTCCCACAATGTCCCTGGACATGAGAAAAATGCAGACAAATTTTCTGCCAGCATATAACACACATGGCTTGGCGTCCAACTGTCGGTGCAGTCCTTGTTCCGATTGAAACCTCCTGAGCCTGCCCTTACCAGTTACACCGTTATCAGCATTCTGGTCATTTGAGCTCTGAACAGACTCTCCCGTCACTTGGCTTCAAGTTCTTTAAATTTGTTTCTCCACGTTGCATCTCCAAACCTTTCCAAACTCCTCCTGCAAGCCAGTTCCAAAGGCTCTTAAACCACATGCTCAGGCAGTGGTATAGCAATGACCCTACTTCTCTGGTACAGTAATCTGCTTCTCATAGCTTGGACCCAATACCCAACTCCTGCAAATTAAAGGAGGAAAGGTTTATTTTGACTCACACTTTGCAGAGGTTTTAGTCTATAGTCTGCTGGCTTCAAAACGGAGATGTGGTCTCTAGTTGCATCTATTTACCTATAAAAGCCTTGAGTTCACCTTTCTTTATAGCTGAGTAACACCCCATTGTATAAAAATACCACATTTTTCTTATCATATTCATAAGTGAAATAAATCAAACCAGGATGTGTAAACACTGTATTGTCTCCCTAGTGTAAGAACCTAAAAGAGTAAATAAAACTGGAAGGTACAATAGATAATGTGAAAGGGAAAGAAACTGCTCAATAGGAAAGAACAACTAGGATGAGGGTAAGGTGGAAAGAAAGAAGGAAGAGAAATCTACCTATCTATCTATCTATCTATCTACCTATCTATCTATCTATCTATTTATCTATACACACACACACACACACACACACACACACACACACACAGGATAGCTAAGATAATTGTACTAGTAATTTCTATTGCTCTATTGAAAGGAACAGTTAACATTTAATTGCTTGATCAATCTTGCATACTTATATCTGGTAATCTGAGCAACTACTTTGACAATAATAGATAATATAACAACTACTGTTGATTTCCTATCATCTTGTTTTGAAATTCTGTATCGTTTTTATAGTTTTTGCGTTGTCTTGTTTTTGTTATTTTGTTTTTGTTCTTTTCTGCTTAAAATAAAAAAACGACAGAGATGTGGCACAGGGGCATGGCAGAGGAAAAACAGCACATGGCATGGCAGCAGAAGTAGAGAGAGGGAACAAAGGAAGATGGAGGGAGATACATCCTTTCATGGCATGCTCACAGGGACCTGCTTCTTTGTCAGGCTTTACCTCCCAACATTAGGTTTAGCTGTGAACTCACAGGTGGGCTAATCCATTGATAACTATCACACCTCCATAGTCACTCACCTCTCAAAAGCCCCACCTATGAGCACATGAGACTGGGGGACACTAGATATAAACCATAATGCAACTCAACTTCCTAAGAAATTAACCATGAACTCTAACAGTACAGGCCTTCTCATTTCAGACTGTCAGCAGAATTTGATCGCCTCTTTCTTGGATCTTTGCCACAAAATTCCCACATATCCTATTATCTGTGTGGAATTGGGGACGACTTTCAAAATTGGTCTAATTTCCATCCCTGTCTGATGTTGTCATGATAAATACAATAAAAATACATAAATAGATATATTAACTTTAAATATATCATTACTTTACACAGAGGCACTACTTCTTTCCTAGAAACTCAGATTTTAAGCCATAATTATGACTTTCATGTTTCAAACTGTCAAATCAAAGTGGCTACCCTTGAGGTGGCTGTACTGCCCTGAGTGCAGTAGAGGCCATACAGTTGGTCAGTGGTGGTCTTCAGTCTCTGTCTGCTGTGATGTTGGGTGGTGCTGGACAGGCCCATCCTCATTATCTAAAGGTATGTGTGGTTGTCAAGTTGTGTGTAAGTAGCAATGATGCCGGGAGGTACAAGTGTAGTTACTGGGAAATAAAACCAATTTTCATTTGGACTGGGCTTCCAGGAATTCTCAAGAGGGATTTTCCTTTGGCTCGTTAGCAAGCATCTGCTGCTTGTTTCAAGTAAAAAATGCAATTTTACTCAATTTCTGATCTTACTGCAAATATGGCTGGGGACTAGAATGTCAGGTTATATGTTTCAGGCATCCTAAGTTTAGTTTCAGAGCACACCTGCTCAGAGACACATCTTATTTTTTGTTCCTGAGTTCCTGTGAACTTAGGGATAGTTTGTGAACACCAGAAACACTCTACCCTCCGGGAAGAACTAAAACCAATCATATTCATAATGTATGTGTAACATCAGACAACAGGATTAAATGCAGGCACCTGGACAATCATTGTCATCTGCCATTATAGCTAGTGGTGAACTCTTTTGAGAACATGGCTTTGATTTACCAGCTTTCTGCATGTACAGTAATGTAGTAGCAACCATAACAGAATAAAAGGTGAAAAAGAGAGAAAAAACACAAATACTTTCAGTAATATAAGGGAAGTTATAGGTTATTTACATCCAACTGTTATTTTACAGATTAAAAAACCCTCAAACCCAATGAGGGGAGCAACCACGTTTATATACTAAATTCAACAGAATCTGTATCTCAGAACAAATCAAGTTTACTTTTCGTTACCCTCATGGCCATGTGAGAGTTATGGAACTGGCAAACTAGTAAAGGGAGGGCTGCAAAAGAGTTAGTTGTCTTTTGATCCAGGGTCATTCCGAAAAGTTCAAATACAACTGGAATAATATTAACATACAGATTCTGTTTCAACAAATATTTATTGAATCCCTACCATTCATTTCTTTCATGTAATACTTGTTTTTAATCCTATTTATTAGACTCCAGGCACTATGCCATGTGTTATCACCTAGTTTATCACTTGGCTTATTTTGTTATTAGTTGTTGACAAATCAGTGTAAAAATGAAGTGTTCTCAGCTAATGTGAATCAGTCAATCAAAATAATAAAATGTGCTATGTAAGTTCAAGACCCAGCCAGACTTCTGGAAAGTTCCAAATGGTGTGTGTACTTGCTGTACTGTTAATAAACAGAATAAAGAGGGAGAAGGAGCAAAAGAAGAAGGGAGGGACGCCATGCCATGCTCAGCACTCATTTTCACAGTTATGGTCATTGAAAAGTAGTAGGGAAACGATTGTTGTGAAAGATGTGTTTATTTTAAAGTGTGGCGAAAGAATTGCTTTACACTCCTTCTATGGAACAGTGTTGGTAATGCGCTGTCCCCTTGAATCTTAGTGGTCTGACAAGTACGGTGATCAGTAGCGTGTAGAGGAAATGGTGCTGTGTAACCTCTGAGGTTATGTAGTTATGCATGGTTGGCTGGAATGATCTCTCTTTAAGCCCTGAGCTATTATATAAGAAAGTACTCTGAGGCTGCCACACGGATGGACTCTAAGCCATATGGAGAGGCCATGTATTTTTTAAGACTGCAGTCTTCAACTCATTCCAGGTTGAAATGCCCGATATGTATGTGCAGAAGCTTCTAAATAATTCAGTCCCCTAGAGATCTGAACTACCCCTTGGGTCTTTGCAGCTGAGTTTCCCAGACATATTTCAGAGCAGATACAAGCCATTAACAACATATGCCGTCTGAGTTTCTGGCCCACAGAATACACACTCATAGTAAAATGGTTCATTTCTTACATGATTAAGTTTTGGGATGACTTTTTATGGAACAAAAGATAAATGAAACAAACTGGAACCTGAGGGACTGGAAGCCGGTTGATTGTGATAGGTTTTATTCCTGCAGAGTGAAAAAATAAGCATAATTTATTCTTGTCAAATATAGAGACATCTAATAACAGTTTTCTTTCTTACTGCAGAAGTTAATTTTTTTTAACTTTCCTTACATTAGCGGATAGCATGTTAATCAGAAAGAAACAAATAGATTGCAAACAAATGTCAGCGCACAGAAGCTGGCTTTCCATGGCAACGGAGAAGGAGTTGCACTTCTAAAGTTCACACTGGAAGCAAAGCAACCTCCAGCCCACCCTCGTAATCTTGAGTTGATTTGAACATTGTTTCCTTGCTTATAATCAGTCTTGCTCTTCTGTAAAATATGTTCTTTCTGAACAAAATGTTTCAGTGCACTTGGCTTTTTCTGACCTTCCTTGACTTTTTCTTGAAGTAAATTTGAGCAACCATGGTAAGAATTCTACAAAGTAGTTTTTATGCCAAAACTTTTTTATTTTATTACCAAAATGTATATGGACATGTTATAATGGTTATATATTTTATGTGTTCTTTGTGGTGTTGTACCAGATTATTATTCAAAAGATACAAGCTGATCAATAAAAATTACCTTTAAACATCAATATCTAAATCTTGAAGTGACAAAGTAATGAAGCATGTTTGACATTGGACATGAAATACAAGCAAAAGTATGACAAATATTTTAAAAAACTATGATTTCTTTTGTCTGATATATTTTACAAAAGAAAGATAATGATTTCAGTGATAAGTACACAGGATTATTTATACAATGAATAATCCTTCAAGTTAGACTGTAAAATAAAAAAATGCAGCTACATACATTGCCTATTGGAATTTATTTTTAGACTGCACTTACTTTAAAAATGCTCACCTTTACCATCCTCTTTGTTAACATTTCTACTCTGTGGATAAGTAATGGATTTTGTGTACACAATACCTGAGCATTCTGAATAATAGAGCACTTTTCATAACTTAGAAACGTATTTTCTTGAGAAAAAGCATTGAATTTCAGCTTCTGAATATTTTAATATTTTAAATATTTTTGTGCTCACAAATATTCACCCTGCACATTTCTATCTGAATGTTGGCAACTACCATAATCTTTATTTAAAAGAAAAACCTATTTTGGTGAGGAGGAATTTTGGGTGGAAGGAAGGTGAAGTTAGCTTTAGGAAAGAAATTATGATTTGATCTCATAACCGTGAAGCTTTTCTGCCCTCTTATATTTTATCAGTTTTATTTATGGAATCATTATAGTACTCTGCTACAAATCTTGAGCTGCAAATGCACCTCTAGTGTGCAGAGCTCTTTTTTGAGATGCAGAAATGAAATCTAAAAATTCAAAAAGGAAAAAGAATTACAGCCCGATATATGTGTACCTATACATTTGGGAATTAACATTGTTTTTCAGCTGACATCTCGTGCATGTTGTGGTAGGGAAAATTCTGAGATGTTCCCCTTGCCCAGATCTGATCTATCTCACAATCTTTGAGGATGTGAATTTGGTGGGGATTTCTCTCTAAATTAAGTTGCAGTGTGGCTCAGTTGACTAAGAACGTCTAAACATCTGGCTAGGCCTGAGTAGACTAACTCCCAAGTCAAGGAATGGAGCATGTTCCAGATAGGAGACTTCCTCGCAGCTCAAAGTCTGCGGGGCAGGCAGCACCTCAGTCTTTTCCCCAAGAGAATAGGACACTGTCAAGTGAGACAAGCTGGGAAGCTCAATCCTCGGTTCTGACAATTTTGGTACTGAGCAGAGAACTAAGCCACACCATGCTAGATTTTTCTACAGAACTCTGACCTAACCAACAGGTGTTGTTTTAAGCCTGTAAATTTATGGAAATGTATTACACAGTGCCAGAAAACTAACACAGATATGTATTTATCAAGGGTCACTTTGAACTTTAGCATTCAGCTCTTAAATGCACTCACCAATGGTATTTCATTTCTCTATTCTTTTGTTTGTCTTGGAAAGATCAAGATTTGGTACAGTGAGAAGCAAAATCACAGTAAATCCCTCATTTCCAGACAAGCCAGTGTGTGGGATGTTTTCTCAGCCAAGAGCGAAAAAAAATCTTTCTTCATTAAGGTTCTTAGGATTGAATTCCGAGGGACTGGTATAATGAACTCTTCTTAGCTGCCTTCCTGACGTGGAAGGGTTTAGAATAATTTGTTTGAAAGTTCTTTTGAGACTCTTGAAATAAAATATGATTTTGAGCAGAAGAAAATCTGGGTTAAGAACCCACCTGTGGTGAGAAATGTTGTGAAAATAGTTAAAAAACAAGTGAACCTATGTGTTACACATTTTCAGTTCAAATTCTGCCACAATGTAATTGTTTCTTTCTTGTGTTTTGTGGTCTTTTTATATTCAGAATTGGTAAATATCAAGCAAATTGTAGCTGCAACAGAGAATATACATAATATTTGCCATATAAGTTGAGATCGTGGAAAATAGAAACTTGGGTTGCTGCAAAGGAAGATAAACATTTTTTAGTATAGAGAAAACTGTATATCACCTAAATCTACTTCAACTGTAGCTTAGAATCTTTTTAATTTTATTTTTATTTGTACATGTCTATACTACACAGTGATGTGCATTCATGGGGAGCTGGTACATGTACATAACCCATCTTAGTTCTTTGTATACCTCCTTTGCTCCTCTCTTCTTCCCCCTCCATTTCTTGGTCCTCTTATCATTTGCAAAATCTTATAGATTGTTCTCCCTAGAACTTTAGGAACAATATTACCGAACATAATTTAAAATAAAGGAAAGGACCATTCTCCACATACTTCATTAACAATTCCAGCATTACTTTTTAAATCTCAGGGTGAGTGCAAAGAAAAGTTTTGGATTTCAAAATTTCCTTAACTGTGCAGTTGAGGTGTCTGTATCACATGCAAGTGGAAATGATTAACCTGCAGCATAATGACATGATAAAAGGCAAATATCAAGGCAAGAATCTAACAGAAGTCTATAAATACCTGATTTCCCAGTGATGAACATGCCCAAGCAAAATTGTATGTTGATGGGTTTGTCAGTGTTTGGTAATACTCTTGTGTGTAAAAAGACATCCGAAGATGAAATACATAAAATGTAATGATTTTGCTCATAGAAAACACTAAATTTGAAACATTATTAATCAAATCTTATCACCCCCAAAGAGTTCTCTTAAGGTCACTAATAAACACACACACACACACACACACACACACACACACACAGAATCCATACTATATCTTAATTTTGTCGATTAAAAATTGCAAATGTGTTTTCTGATATATAAGGATTTGCAAATAATTCTTGATTTTGCCACATCAATAATAATATCATCTGGGTTGAGTATACTTATCATTTGCAGATTACAGATTACTTGTGTCCCCGTTTCATGTGGAGGATTTCTTTGCTCTGGGCCATGTACCTCTCTTTAGTCTTTGACACCAGTTTTACTTTATTTCTCTCTAGCCACAGTGGTCTTCGTTCAGTTGCTCAGAGTTCTTTCTTCCTTCTGAGTTTTGGCAAAAGTTTTAACCTCTGTGCGTTCTAATGGGTTCCACATAAATGTCTTTTCCTTAAAAAATCTTCCTGTGATCCATCCCCCTCCCAGCCAGTTAAAGCAAGTTTATCTCATATAATCCCTTCATAGTCCTTCCTGGCATATACGAAATATTCAAGTAGTTATTTTTTTGTACCAATATTGGCCTTATCTCTGGTTTACCCAAGAGAAAACAGCTCCACTTCAGCATGATCTGCATCTGCATCGTGCATGTCTCCACTGGTGTGATTAGCAGTTCTATTTAGGTGTGCAGCCTGGCACAGGGCCCTTATTGACTATCTGTTGAATTAAAATTGTGAGAATCTGTGCTTTAGAACCCAATAGTGATTCTTGCCAATAGCAAATATTAGGAATATTTCA
Source organism: Dinomys branickii (assembly GCA_004027595.1). NCBI lineage: Eukaryota > Metazoa > Chordata > Mammalia > Rodentia > Dinomyidae > Dinomys > Dinomys branickii. Next base: position 60,152 of record PVLD010004550.1, on the reverse strand, counting down.
CCAGGAAACCTTGTAAGGGTGGTCACTGGCAAGTTCTGGTAAGTGTTTTAACACCTGTGTAATAATCATAGTGATTTATACCTAACATCTCCTATGGTTGAATTGGGAAACAGAAAAGAAGAAAGAATAATTTAAATGTGTCTTCACAGTTAGTTGATGTATACTTTATTACCAGATTAGAAATTATCTTGCAGGTTCTGTTGGGTTAGTGAAATGACTTCTGAGATCAGAAAAATGAGATATTAATTTGAAGCAAGCCTATCTTTTTCCTAAGCCTTATTCATATCAACTGAGGTTAGAGAACATTTATAGAATCATAGAAACTCATTCTGAAGCTAAACATGTTCCATTGTTGCTAGTTATCAATCTCTATAAATATTAATCACAAAGATGCAAGGCAAACAAACAACTTGACTCCTGGGGTTGTACAAAAGGCTAGAATTTTACTTCTCTGAGGCCAGACCTGCCAGGTTATAATTACTATACAATGTCTATGCTGGAGTATACAGGGCTGCGTGTATTACTGAATGAAACTTCTGGCCTAATTTAGAGAAAACAAAACTTAAAACCTATTAGAATTTTTCTCCTATATAAACCCACTAATATAAACAGGATTTGTTCAGAATTCTAATAAAGACTCATATTCCCTATATCTATATGTGTAAAGTTATACACTACCCTAAAGTAGGTTAAATAAAATGTGTTCTAACCTCTGACATCATCATCAATGAAAAAGACAGGTTAATATTTAGAATTCTTGAAGTCTGTAGAGTTTCTCCCTGGAACATGGCAACATAGCGGTACATCCTTTTCCCATTCCCAGACCCATCCTCCTGTGAGTGTGCTGTTTGGGGCCCAGAATGCCTCCTGCCCTGAAGGCTCGTGTTGAAGGATTGGTTGCTGATGGGCTTTGAAGAAGTGACTGTATTATGAGGCTCTAATTTCGTCAATGTAGTAATCCACTGGTTTCTGCTAGGGAGATCATAATTTCACGGCATTATTGTAGGTGGTGGAAACAGGAGGTAAATGATAGTTGCAGGAAGTAGATCTTGGGGCATGAACTTGGAATATATTTTTGGTCCTTGGCCCTTTCTGGGCCCTCTTGGGCTCTCTCTGCTTCCTGGGTGCCACAAAATGATCAGTTTCCACCACTATGAGTTGGCCATGATGTTTCTGATTCAGATCTAAAAGAAATGGAAGTAGCTAACCATGGATGGAAACCTCAGAAATCATGAGAGAAAAGCATTTCTTTCTTCTTTACGTTGTCTGTGTCAGATGTTTTGCCACAGCAATGGAAAGCCAACCCAGAGAGGATTTGTGCCTCGGGTGTGGATACAGCAGATTGGATGTGCAGATATAATCCACTCTTCAGCAAACCTTTTCAACCACACCTTTCCAAAGATGGTCCACATCTTGTGAACAATTGAGAAGCAGTCTTTCCCTGAGTGAATCAATTTGAGCAAGAGACTCATGTAGGTGCTTAAAGGAGGCTCCAAACCTTCTGGGCACAGAGTTACAAGATCCTAGATTGCTCTGAATCGGGGGCAAACATTTTCTGTATCTAGTTTCAGTCTGTGATACAACCAGTAGCTCTCTGCCCCTAAAACCAGAGCAACCATAGATAATAAATATATGAATGCATATGGGTTGAATTTCATGGCTTAAACTTCCAGACTGCAAAAGCCAAAGTGAGTATAAGGTCTGTGCCACCAAACCGTGATGTTCTCCATTGCAAATGGAGACTCTCAGGAGTCTTGACACCGGCTGATGCATTAGATAAAAGTCAGGGAGAACTGGGGTTCCCTGGGAAAGCCTCTGTAACTGACACCGCTGAGTGGGGAAGAGCCCCGTTTCCTAGTTTGCCAATCCTTGGTTGAGAATATGCAAGTGTTGTGGACAAGAAAACATGTCTCCACTGAGTTGTACCAAGCAGGTATGAAAAGAAAAGGGTGGGTAGAAGAAGAGAATGTAACATTTATTAGCAACAAACAAAGGTGCAGACAGCCTAGTGCTGATTAAGGAAGAGGAATAGCTCAGTATTGAAGACAGAGATGATGGATGGTGGATTGAACCAGAGAACTGGAGTGGGACTTGGTACAAATGATCAGATTCTAGGTGCAATCTTCAGGTGAAGTCAATAGGATTTGCAATGGAGAACATCTGGGTTTGGTGGCACAGACCTCATACTCACTTTGGCTTTCTTGTGAGAGTTATTTATTTATTTATTTATTTATTTTTGGTACTAGGAATCAAACTCAAGACCTTGACTTGCCAGGCAGGTACTGCGTGACTAAGCTGCATTCCCAACCCATCCCGTTGGCTTTCTTACCATGGGGTATGTGTGAGCTTCCTAGAACTGCCATAAAACTGTGCGACAAACTAGGAATCATAAAGCAACAGAAATTTATTGCCCAATCATTCTGGAGGCCAGAGTGTGAACTCAAGGTGTTGGGACAGTTCTGGCTGTCTTGGAATACAGTCCCATGCTTTTTCTAGTCTCTGATCATTTCTAGTGATACTTAGAATTTCAATCCCATCTCTGCCTCAGTTACCACATAACTTCTCACTGTTTGTCTGTGTCTCTTGGCTTCCTGCCAGGATACCAGTCCTATTAGATTTAGGTGTCCCTCTCCCCCTCTCTCCTGTATGACTTCATTTTAAGTTAATGATATATGCAGCAACTGAATTTCCAAATAAGATCACATTTAACAAGTACCTTGGGTTATAATTTAACCTTCTTTCAGAGGGATACTTGTGATAGGATCATAACTGGGTTGCAGGAACTTAACGTTTCTGTCATATGTACATCTACCCAGAAACACACATTCCCCCAAGACAGGAGTCAACCCTTTGATTAGATTATGGCATGAGTCTAGACTTCAGTAAGTCAAAGGTCTGATTTAAGTCTCCCTTTCAGAAAAGTCTGGCATTCTACAGATGTCAAGTAATTTGAAGACACTCTTGCCTAAATCATGGTGGACTCAGGACAAAGATCACCCGGCTTTTCCAGAATCACCCAGTGATATCACTTTTGGTTGAAAACATGACAAGATAAATAATAGAAGGAGAAGCTCTATTATCTCAGAGGCTAATGCTCATGTCTTTCATGTTTTCAACCTGCCTCTAGTGTTCTAGCGATGACTTCACTTTGGGGTAGCATTCAGTTATTCATGATAATAGTTAACTGTACATGCAAAACATGGCATCATGTGAGGCACATCTTACCATGTAACTAATGCTTGTAGTCATGCTGGTATATGTAGCTGAGAAGTGTATATAAGGTAGTTCTTGTGCTCAGTACAGCTACAGGGTAATATGAGACATTCTGAGTTGTTAGGAGACTTTACCCTCAAAGTGACTGGTAAGAACAGAGACTGTTTAATTAAGCATGACTGACTTTTTTTTCTCGGTCAAGGAAGTGTCTAACTAAGCCTCTGCTCTCTTAACATGACTTCAGCCACATTTCTGTCCTGTTCAGTTGTTTCTGGGACTTCTGGATAAGGTTGGCAGTTGTAATGGTACATTTTCACCCCATGCACTTCTGCTTTTTGCTTTTGTCTTCCAGATACCTGGAACATCTTGTTGACCTCTATTGTTCTAAATTTGTGCTTTATAACCATATTTGGTAACAACAAATGAAACAGATCACTTTCTACTGAGCATCTACATTTTACATACATTCATTATACTCGTGATGTCATCCACTAGGCCACAACAGGTTGAGCGTCTTGAGTCCCCCAAATAAGATGGGGCCCTTGGTCTCCAGGACCAAATATCATCCCTGAGCTTGGCTTGTAACATATAAGAAAATCAAGAGAGGACAAAAAGGCACTCATAACATCTATTCCTAAGTAATGATGCAACCTAGCATTGACTGAGGTAGATGAATGTTATTATTCAGTGATTTTTCTTTCCTGATTGTGTAGTTAAAAAATAAGACCTTTTAGTTTTGGTTTTCTCCTTGAAAATAAATTGTAGTAATTGGCCACAAATACCTAGGAGATGACAGAGCTATAATTAACTTTTTAAAAATCACTAGTAAGGCCTGACAATTTTACTAATGGTCTTTTTAATTTCAAAGAGAAATGACTTTTCAAAATAATGGGAATGCGCAAAAAACCCAACTATTTTAGACATCATTATTTCCATTTATTATAATTATTGATCAAAGAACCACTATTTAATTATATTTGCTCAATGTAACTGTCCTAGAACTCTCCTAACAAGCCTTACATTTCCTTCTCTTTACTATTAGAAAACTCTTGTGCTCTAACCTACTGAGAAATTCCCCAAATCATCACAGGGGCACTCTGTTGATTGGACCCCTACCACTAAAAGCATGTTCCTCCACTCAGCTTTGCTCCCTTTTTCGTGATCTTGTCTCCAGAGAGAAACCTGTTCCCAGCCAAGACTAATCCCCTGGTAAGTGGTGTCCTCTGGTCTCCTGGGGAACTTTTGCAGTCAATCATTCCTACTTTAGAGTTGTGTACCCGTTTTCCTCTAAGGACTCTTCATTGTATAAATATACTGAAAGCGCTTTCTATGCATAATAGTCAGATATCTTGTTGACCTCCATTGTTCTATATCTGTGCTTTGTAGCCATATTGGGTAACAACAAATGAAACAGATCACTTTCTTCTCAGCATCTACATTTTACATACATTCATTATACTTGTGATGTCATCCACTAGGCCGGCATCATTTGACCCCAATCTTTTGTGCCTACATCATCAGCAGTCTCTAAAGAGTGTACATTAGTTTTCCTGCCCCCTCCTCAACCCCGAGGAAACTTACTTCATCACATAGGTAATGTAAAAACCATAGGTGACAATGTTTAACAAGCATCATCAAATTTTTATCTAGAAAAATTATTGCTTTTCAATTACAACCAATTTTTAAATGGTTATTTTACTTATGCTTTGGTCAGTTAACACTGATTTCAACTCTTTCTAAAGCCCTCCTTTCCTTTATCTTGGGTTCCTCATGTGGTTTTTGCTGGTGTCTTGTGCAGACTCCTCATTACTGCTGGGTGGATTTGGGGGTTTGGCTCCTACTTGATCCCCTTTGATACCACAGTGGACCTGCCTTACTCTTGGCAGCACTGATGAAAACCCTGACTCCTAATTAGGTATCAGTGCTGCAGCATCAAGCGGGAGGGGCTCCTCCTGACGATCAGGTGTGAGTAGAAAGCCATGTCAGGTACTTGGGACATTTCTGGGGGTTGAGGCTGGATAGAGCTTGCCAGAGGAATGTCTGTGGGACCTCTCTTTCTCTGTCTCTCTCTGTCTCTCTCTCTCTCTCTGTGTTTGTGTGTGTGTTCAGGATGGATCTTCATGTCTAAGGTATATCTCTAGCTTCCCCTCTTTTTTATTTCTTTATTTGTTTTAGTTTTGAATCAGGATGTCACTAAATTGCTAAATTGCTGCCTCAGAGTCTGGGGATTACAGGGAAGCACCATTGTGCCCAACTAAACTTGGGTCTTTTAAACTTTCCATTTCTACTGCCTGCTGTCCTGCACCCACTATTTACTCCACTGGTACAAGTGAAAATAACTGAAATCATTAATCTCTCTTTTCATTCTCAATCATTGCCATGACAAATTACAACAAATATAATGACTTGAAAAGCTGATGTGTACTCTCCAAGTGTTATGGATCAGAATGGTAGATACAGATGGCTTGACTTCATGCTCTCTTTAGGGCAAAATCAAAGTTTTCCAGAGCTGCTGTGCCTTGTGGTGGTTCTGGGGAAAATCCACTTCCACATTCATTCAGGACCACATTCATGTTTGGATTAGATCAGTTTTTTGCTGTTATAAGACTGAGATCCTCTTGTCTTTGCTAACTCTGAGTTGGGGCCAGGATGTGCTGCTAGGGGCAGCCAGTGATCCCTCTCATGTCTTGAGTGTGGGCAGCCTCTAGCAATGCTGGGTATTCTTCTGATTCTTTAGCTTTCCATCATCTATATTTCTCAGATGGACCCTTCTCTTCTTCTGATTGTGTGATTACAATCCCGTATTATGCAGGATAATTCTTTTCTTGAGGCCCATTTATTCATAGCTTTAATTATGTACAAGAAACCTTGTGCATGGCATTAATGATGGCATTAGATTAGTAAAACCACCATCTCTCAAAATGTTTCTTGAAAAAATGTCACAGCAAAGTAAGTTTAGGAAATTTCCACTTGTCTACAAAGCGCTCAGCATGTGCATTATTCAGAGAAAGTGAAACTGTCTCTATAAGAAACTCTCTCCCTTCTTTGGGACTCTCATCTCTTAAGATCCCTTGGAGTTGTCTAAGGGATACTGCATTCAGCAATCCAAAGAGTGAAGAAAGTAAATCAGATAGGACATTTCATGGTCAGGCCTGGAAATGATAAATACAACTTTGCCCCCATTCTACTAGACAGAACTAGTCACAGGGCCCAACCATTAAAATAAAGCATCTGGGAAACAGTACTTCATCATCCTCTGCACAGTTGCTTTCATCATGATGGCAAACACTGATAGAATCATACAGAATCTATGATTTGGGGGGAATCTATATTTGCCTGATAAATGCTCTACAATGTGTAATGTACATTAGCAGTATTTGGCCTCCCCAGACTGTAGTGAGGACGACCCATCTTTAAACTTGGGCTCACTGTTGATTGATACAAGACCTCTTATTGGGTTTGGAGCTGGCTCCAGGAGTCTCCAACTGACTAGAATCATTGAGCACAGTTGAGAGTGGGGCAGATGTTACTTTCTCAGATCTATGAATGTGCTCATCATGTATATCGAAATTGTACCAATAAACTTAATTTAAAAATAGCAAATTGTGTCCTTGTTTGTTAAATTTTCATCTTATGGTTGATTTCAACATGCTACAATTTTATGTAATAATAATCAACCTGCTTAAAATATTTCAGGTAGCCAGAAGTAACTTGCCTAGTAATGAAATGGTAATTTTTCACTTTGGGAAAATTCCCTGGTTTCACCTATTGTCAAGGCACTTGTTTATACAAAGATGAGACAAACTCTATGTTAGCATTCCTTAATGAAGATTTAAAATTTCTTCCTGGAAGTGTGGGTCACAGTGTGGAGAACTAGTGGCTGGATTTCCAAGGAACTTCTTTTCTAAATTGGAATAAAAGTCTGTACAGAGAAAAAGATGAGATTGAAGGAAGAACGTTTTATACAGGCACAGTTTTTGGAAGTTAGGAGTTTCTGAGTAGAAAATAATCAGAGGGTATCCCAGGTTATAGACATCTCTTAGAAGGCAGCTGATGTCTCAGAGTCAGTCTTTTTTATATAAGCTCCAGAAGCTCTGACACATTTCTATACCATGAGAAAAGAAAATTTAAAAGTAAGCAAAGTTTATAAGAGGTATATTTCATACTAGCGCATTTTATTTACAGAGTCTGGCTAGATGTTAACCAATTCTGTGTTCTGGTACCTGTGCATGATAGATCTGAGAAAGTATATCCATGAACAGTGAGTCCAAGTTTAAGGATAGGTCGTCCTCACTACAAGATAGAGAGGCCAGATACTGCTAATTTACATTATACATCATAGAACATTTATCAGGCAAATATAGCCCCCCTGAATCATAGATTCTGTATGATTCCATCAGTGTTTTTCATCATGATGAAAGCAACTGTGCAGAGGGTGACAATGTTTACCGTGGAGGCATTTAGTGGCTTCCATATCAAGGTAATATCTTTATTTCTATAATGAGATTAACTCTAAAGATAACTAAAGGAAGAACTATAGTTGGCTACTGGCAAACCTCTCTCATCTCATCTTAACTTTCTACTTGCTCCTCAAAGTGTGGTCCCTTAGGCTGCTTGCCTCTGCTTCATTGGGAACTTACTAGAACTGTAGGATTTCAGGCCACATATAAGATCATTCAAATTAGAAGGCACAATGAAAAGGTGATTGAATACATGGAAAATGTGAGAATTCACTATGGGTACTCACCCTGCACATGCATATGTGTATGCACATGTAGACACATGAATTCACAGAGGATTTTGAACACTTGATGCTGTCCCATGCCAAATCCATTTTATTCTGAGGTAGGAAGAGGCATATAGGTTCTATTATCATCTTGCAGATTTCATCTACTGTCCACATACCATGCCAATGCGCTAGGAAGTTCCTCTAAATCTGGGATTTGCCTTGCCTTACAGATCACCAATAGCTTTGGGGATAAAAAAGCAGGTTGACAGATGGATGGGGTTTCTGAGAGCTGCAGGCCCAGCTGTTAGACCAAGGTTGCACCGGAGGTCGGGGACATTGCTTTTCTCTTTACTTTTCTCTGGATAAATAAAGGACTGTGGTCCCCTGGGCTGCCAATCCGGCTTTTGCAGCAAGCGTCAAATTACAAAAAAGAAAAAAGGAGTAAGGGGAATACAGGAATGAAGTGGGTAAGAGTCAAAGTAAATATCAGACAAAGCAAACTGAGAGGTGTATATGCTGCCACAAATGGAAAGGACATCGCGGCAGAGGTTGGGGATGGAGTTTGCAGATTTAAGATATAAAGATCCTGAATGGTGCTGCTAGTGACTTCACCTGCCAGAAGGAAAAGGAAAAGGGAGGTAGTTTTCACCTGTGCTTTCCTCGCTCTAAACCTTTTTTGTTAGTTGTTTAAATGGCAGGAGATTTTTTACTTTGTATTTCATGGTACTATAAATCAGTTAACATTTTTCTTAAATTTGATATTAAATTTTATGGGCAAGTTCATGTCAAGCTGAATATTGGCTTTCCAAAATTTGTGCATCAGTTAATTTTGGCTTCTCTGGTAGATAGTATAATAAAAAGGTTTTCCTCAATATCCTCAGAAATATTGTACCAAACGTTAATGTTCATGTCCCTTTCTTCCTCAGCCTGTTTTGATTAACACGACTTTTCTCCTCTTCTCCGATTCCTTTAGCTACTTCCATAAAATCCCTGTGACCCTTCCCCTAAGTAAAGGTGGAGGAGGTAATATAATATCACACCTCACGTTTGCATTAGATTTTTCTCAATGAACTGTAAAGATATGGCTCTGAATAATGGAAAACTGGGATTCTGTTTAAAGAGCATTCTGGATTATAAAAATGTCATCCCAGGCAAACTGCTATCTAAGGACTCTTCAAAATTAAATTCTATGTGTTTTGAGTTGCTTAGTTCTTCAGAACTTTAGTTCTTCACTGGTGAAAATGAAACACATGAATTTTTATTTTCCACTTTTCTCAGAACTTGTTTTCCTAGCAAGGGTGGGAGGTATTGAAGTTTTACTTAAAGAATGGACTGAGTTCATTCAAAAGGCCAGAAGGGACCAGATTTATTTCGTATATGAGGTTGCCCAACGTTCAGCTTTGGAGACCTTTCTACTTGGGAGGCAAGGATATTTTTCCTTCCATGCCCACCCTTTCCCCTTTGCTTTCCCTTCTAAATATCTTCACCTTGCAAGATTGCAGACATTTATATCCCCAAAGGACCAGCGTTTCAAGGTTAACACAGTCAATTTTGACATTCTTCATGAAAAACAACCCATCTTTCTACCCAGGAACAGTTGGCACTGGTGAGGTGTCAAACATTCCTAGGGCCATAAAGCCTGCTTATTTTTCATTTCTTCTTTTCTTTTCATAGGGGAGTGTGATTTTTTTCTCCAAAGACTATATATCATTGTTGGCTCAAACATACAAAACCTAAGGAATATAAAATATATGAGGGTGCTGTAGAAAGTAAATGTTTGCTTTCCTCTTTACATAATACACACAGAAACTACAAATACAGAGGCCCAGAATTATTAAGAAGGTGCACGACAAGGCAGAGAACAAAGAGCTCATGATTCTATTGAGGAACAAAATTAGAAAATCATAAAAGCATATTTCTCAGATTATTTTATGTGCTACTTTGTCTATGCAACATGTTAAAATGCTGATTCTAATCTACAATTCTGCACCAGGACTGGAGAGTCTGCGTTTTGGGCCATGCTCTTAGATGATGGTGATGGCGCTTGCCAGGTGAACACATATTGGACAGCCATGTCTCACATGCAGTGAGAGCTGGGGTAGCTGAGCAGAAAGCTCTGTGCTCTGAAATTCAAGGTGGCTTCACTGCTCCCCCTGGGACCAGAAGGGGCATCAGTGCTCCACCAAGCAATTCTGAGCTGGAGTTACAATTGCCTCCCATATTTTAAACCGTGTGGGAAATGTTAATAAAATCTATACAATTAAAACAATGACAACCTGTAAAACCTTGCCCTGCTCCTTCTGTTTCCATGTGTCATCCACCTGCTTCATGAGGTGTTCAGGGTAGCATGGCACAGGTGGGAATTTCCAGGTGTGGGAAATCAGTGTTCCTCCTACACAATCATGTAAGATAGCAAAGCAAGGAATAGCTTACCTGTACTAAATTTTTTGATAAGACATGGGTGTTTTTGCATTCGTTTTGATTTTAAAGTATTGCTTTAACATTATTTAGTTTTATTCCTGAGATTTCGTTGTCTCTTAAAGTTCTGTGCTCCAGTCAGGTACACTAGGAGCAGTCATGTCCTAGCCCTGACCAGCCTCGTTAGCTACCAGGAATCTCCTTAGAAGCCCAGAGCCACAAGACCCTTCCTAGACTCACTGAATCAGAATTCATATTTCAGTAAGACCTTGGAATGGTCTGTGTGCACATTAGCACTGGGGAAGTAGCCATAGAAGACCAGACTTTTCTACAGGAATTACCTCACTGTATTTTACTGTATCTTAGAGGAAGATATTGACACTGAATCCTCAGGCTTGAGATTTTGTAAGCTTCTAAAAGCAAGGTGGTACTAAATTTCTCCTAAATTCACCATACATAAACAAGATATATCTATACAGCAACTATCTTTTATGAATAGCTATGGGATCTTATCTACTCTTTTTAAAACGTAAACATGTCAGAGATAGATTTCAACACATCAAGGTGGCTTCTAGAATGAGCAAGTGAGTCCCAAAAGAATTGTAAGGTGACCAAAGTAGATTTCATTTGGATTCTCTTTCTATCTTTAATTTGTCTCATCATGAGGAAGAAGGACAGTCACAAAAATGACCCAATGCTGTGGTGCATTTACCTTTTGATTGTATCTTTCAGAACTCTGAAAGGCATCAAATGAATCCATTTTCAATACACTCTTGGAACATAATGAGAATGGAAAATGACCCAATTATCTATTCTTGTATCAATGATTGTGAGGGCAGTTTGTAAAGACATTAAATTAAGTCTATCTTTTGGGGAGTTTAAACTTTGCTCTTCCAATTGTGCTGCCCTGCTCTGAGGGCAAGGGAATGCTGTAGCTTCAAAAGTACGGAATAAAAGTTTGCACAGTGTTTTCACCAGGAAGTTGGCAAGTAGAGGTGTGTGGATGCTTAGTGAATTAAAACTTGACTCCAATATCTTAGGTGTTTCATTTATATGAAAAACAAGCAATAAATTTTTAGGCTGACTTAAAAGGTCTTCTTTTTCATGCAGCTTCACTTGATGTAACACATGGTTGGGTGGATGGGTTATGTGTTTGACCATGATGTGTTATTTAGGAGGTAAGATGAAGACTTATTTTCTGTTTTGTTTTTGGTCATACATACAAAACATAAGATGAATAGAAATTTAGCAATTTTGTGTTCAATTTGATAACCAGAGGCTGCAGTAGTTCTCAGTCAGAAGAAATACTGCCTTGTAACATGCATTTGAAAATGTACTAGCACAGTTTTGTTTTCAAAACAGAAATAGCATGGCATTCAGTATGCAGGGTCAAGGATGCTGAATGGCCTATGTTCAGGGAAGAGTGACACTCAAGTGGGAACTCTCCTTCCCATGGCAGACAGACTCTAAAGTGATTCCCAGGCTACCCCCATTCCCCTGTGTCCTCTTGTGAAATCCCCACCCTTTGTGTGTGGGAGGGACATGGAATGTGCTTCCAGCCAGTGGAATAAACGAAAAGAGGCAGAGGGCTGCACCATCTGTCCTGCTCAGAGCTCTCCCTTCTTGGTTTGGAGGAGTCCAGCTACCATTTTTTCAGTGGCGCAAATGTGGAGGGCTGAGTGGCAAAGCAGCTGAGTGGCCTCTGGCCAGAATCCAGTGAGAAGCGGAACCCTCCTACCTAGAAGCCTACAAAGAGCTTCGTGTTGCTAACAACCATGTAAGTTTAGCAGGGATCCTTCTCCAGATCTGCCATAGGAGGGAACTACCCTGGCACCTTATAGAAAACAAAGCCAGGGTATGCTTGGGGTCCTGCCCTATAGACATTGAGAAAATTAGTGGATTTTGTCTTAATCCATTAGGCTTTTGGTAATGTGTTTTTCAGAAATAAATAAAAAATATACATCCAAAGGTCAAAAGAGACCATGTTGGGAAATACTGTGTGTAAGAACTTTTACTACACATTGCCCAAATTGATTAAATTTTTAGCGATCTTTCTTGGCAGACCTCATGAATTTAAACTAACTGGATTATTGCACACTTAATTTTCACATGGCATTGTGTGGACCTGATGTGAAGGTCTCGGCTTCCTCACTGTGGTCCCAGTACACAGCAAAGAGCCCAGCACATAATAGATGCTCCCCCTGTTAGTGAGATTATAACTGCATACCCACCTGCAGCACGTATCAGAGAAGTACCCAAGGAGCAGAAGTTGAAAAAAGAACCACTGATTCAAAAAGTGGTTCCCTAGTAGATTTATCTAATATCTAGATTAGGATATTTGTTTGTTGGTACTTTTTAGTTTTAACCTGGCTTTTTAAAAATTAATAATCACAGTCATTTTGCCCTGTTCACTGACTTTAAAGTATGCCGTCTCTGTTTCAATGGATGCTTCTTTGCTTGATTAAATGGATGGTCTTACCAAAAAGACTCACTTCTGCCTGGGACTCCCATTTAGCACATTGAGGCATATAGATGATATGTTCTCTGTAATTACATGGCAGATACATAAAATTGTACTGGACTGCAGGTAAGAGGTAGAAAAGACATAGTACTAGTTATCTTGGAGATCTAGAATGAAATCAAAAAGCAGCACCATATCCCCTTGTTTTCTTTCATCATAGTTTAACTGGGTATATGTAACCCCTCTCCCATCTACACATAACGTTTCTAATTCCCCCTGCAGCTTCGTATGGCCACGTGAACCTTTTAGAGCTAGTGGGAGGTGAACATAACTTTGGTATCACATTTTTATAAGGAAGGTACTTCTGTGGTTTGAATGCTTGTATCCTCCTAAAATGCATATGTTGAAACTTAATTCCAATTATATTAGGAAGGCCTTTAGGGGGAGATTAGGTCTTGAGAGTGGGGCCATTATAGGAGGGTTAATGTCCCCAATATAAGGCCTAAGGGAGCTTGTTTGTCCTACTTTGTGAGGACACAAAGGGATGCCACATAAGAACCACAAAGTGGTCCTCATCAGATACTGAATCTGCTGGCACTTTGACCTTGCACTTTCAGAATGGAGAGAAATGCCTATTGTTTGCAGGCCACCTCATTCATGATGCTGTTAAGCAGTCAGACACAAAGACAGAGCTAACTATCCCCTCTCCTTCACTCTTTTTCCACTGAGCACAGATGTTGGCCTATCAGGCAGCAATAGGCTCACAAGGCTCTCGAGAACGATTTCTGCTTTGTACTTACTGACGTCTTGTGAGCAGCTTAGGGAGAGTCTTCCTAAGTTAGGCTCCCACTCTTCTGCAGAAACTGGAAGATGGAGAACCTATCTTTATGATTGCAAAGCAACACTTTGATCTTAAAAACATGAGAAAAGCTGAGCCTCTTTCCTTGTTTTTAAAAGAGAGCATTAAGCCTCTTTCTTTTTTGTTTGCCAGTGCACTTGCTATGTTTCAGAAAGGAGGAAAGAATCATCCTTGCTCACAGAAGACTTCGTTTAAAGATGACACCTGGTGATGAACTGGCCTGCTTGTCTGGTGGGAGCAGCCTGCTCCCTTGCTGGGAAACACCGCTGGGTGCGTGGAGAGTCTGGAGAAATGGGATAGCAGTGAGCCTTTCATGGGTAGATGTGGGATGGAAACAGGTAAGGAAGGAGCTGAGAATGAAAAGGGCCCAGGTTTGATTCCTGGTATGAAAAGGAGAAGAGCGATTTCCAGGCGAAAAGAAAAGGAATTGGAAAGGGCCTTTGTTATTTTACTCAGAGCTTTTTTATTTTGTAAGGTAGGACAGACAATTACACAATGAACTGTGTAACATTGTTGTCATCTGACGGCAACTTCCAGCACATAGTAGAGCACAGATCTCACCCGGAACAACCACAAAACCAAAGACACCTTTGAAACAGGGCCTACTGGCATAAGCCAGAGACGGCTATGCCCACAATTTTACCAAGGACTTACCTGACCCCCCAAGACCTGTCCACTGTTGAAAGCTGCAACAATTTGAGCAAAATAAGTAAATAAATAAATAAAAGTAAATATTAGACTATAATGCAAAATATAAATTAAATTTCATGGGTCCTTAGTCACATAAGTAAATGTCAAATGAATGATTGGATAATTAAAGAGAGAAAAGAGACAAATCTTGAGGGCAGAATTCCAAATTATTTATGTAATATACTCTCCCTGCTCAGTCTGCAGTACCCCTTTCCTTTATCCTCAGAGATGCTGCAGACCTAGATAAGGAGTTGCTTCCTCTAGGCTTTCATGATGATAGTAAAACCACACCAACTTTGCATGCATAAAGCAGTGTTACTTGCCCTGTCTAATGTATTCCTGGCAACAAAACTTCTTAGAGATGAAAATAATGAGACTCAAGAAGTTGAGCTCTGTGTTCAATGTCATGCAGTGGAGGCAAAGTCAGCCCCAAACCCAGGATAAGTAGGCAGTTCTGTAAGATGTGCCTGTGGCTCTGACTCTAAGCATCTGGTCTCACTCTACAGTGTTGAACGTCAGGTGCTATCTTAGGTACCATCTGGTCCCATCATCTGCTAATGACTCACGAAACCTATTGCACTGGATCTCAAACCATCTGTATTAAAAAGTGGAATGGAATAGAAGATACAATAGATACAATAGATCATCACCATGCAAAAACTATATGAGATAATGCAGACATTAATTAGCTTGGTGTAGCCATTCTATAATATACACATATGTCATGCTTTACACAATAAATATTTTGTCTATTAAGGTTTTTTAAAATTAAAAAAATGTGAAGTATTAAATGCAAACAGAAAAGATAAGCATCATGTGGTGAAACATTTAGTCCAAAGATGTACGTAGAATCGGAAATTGGCCACATGAAGATTTCAATGTGCAGCGTTTCAAAGAACCTGCTTGCCACCACCTTTGCATTTTACAGATGGAGAGACTGAGCCCCGGAGGAGCAATGCAGTGGTGTGAGGTCAGAGAGCTCTCATGAGCGAAGCCCCTAATAGATTCCCAGGCACATTTCTTTTCCTTTGTATTTGCGTTCTTTCTTTTCCCCCTCTTTTCTGTCCCTGTCTAATGCAGCATTGGGAGCTCAAAATCTCATCTCTTGTCAGAGTCGGATAGTGGCTTAATAGGGCTTAACTTACCAGAACACAAATGAATCCCGTTTGTTTTGAAAGGAAGGCTGAATCTACCGGGCAACTGGATGTTGGATAAAGGTCTTGCGGAATGAGGGCAGGAGCAGGGAGCTTCTCTGGGAAGCTTCCTGGGGAAGCTGGGAATTCAGAGCTTCAGGTGGTCCTGAGAAGCAGCTGAAATTTCCTGTTCTCCTGGGCATTTACATGCAGGAAAGGACAAAGCACCCAGGAGGGAGTGCAGAGCACCAGCTAACCTAGGCTGCAGAACTCCGTCTTCTGTGCCTTCTGTGAAGGGCCTGGCAAACACTGTGTTGATTGCAAGGCCCCTTTATGTGGGCAGAGGAAGGTAGTGGTGGCTGGTGAGCTCTGCTCTCTGCAGGAGGGCTGGGCCTAATGAGTCTCAGGTATTACTTCGCTAATGTGGTGTGCAAAGCCATGGGACACGTCACTCAGTGAGCCTGTGTCTTAGTTTCTCATTTGTGAAAGAGCGATAAACAGTCTTCAATATTTTGTCACTCTGAATGTGAGGGTTATGTAAATACAATCTGAAGACAAGTAGGGCTTGTGTATTTTTCACAACTGTTAAAATAAGAAAATTAGAAGGAAAATAATTATAAAAAAGAGCAGAAAGTCAAATGCTATTGTTCATGAAAATAGGTCCCAAGCACTGCAAGAGTCACCTTTGCATCCACAATGCAATAATTATTTTTAAGAATGTAAGACCTCATCTAATGGAAAGAGCTCCTAGAGACCAAACCTGGATAAATTTGAGCAAAATTAATAAATAAAATATTAGACCATAACCCAAAGTATAAAATAAATGTCATGAGTCCTTACTGACATAAGAGGATGATCAAATGAATGACTGAATAAATAAATAAATGGAGAAAAGAAACAAATCTTTTATATATATATATAATGACGCCAGTTTAATACTTTGGACATGGCAGGACACAGGGAAGTACATGGGATCAAAGGCCAAAGATTCCTCCTACCAGCAGACAGGTCCTCACAGTGGCCAAGCTGGGCTAGCTTTGGGAATTGGCCATTTTTAAGGGTCCAGAGGAGGAAGACTGGCCCCTCTAGACTCTATATTTTCCTTTCTGTTGGGCCAAGCATAGAGCTGGACATTGTGTGCTGGTCAGGAGAGATTCCCAGTAGCAGCAGCGAGGAGGGAAAGGATTCCGAGGTCCTATCCTCAACAGAGCGTTCGCTTTAATTTTCCCTGTTTCCAGGCAACAGTCCGGTTTTCTCCAAGAGGTTGTGGAGCCAAGGTCGCCCATGCTTGGGGAAGCCTCGCCACATGCCACCCAGCCTTGTAGGGAGAGTCTATGTGTCTAGAGAGTGTCCTGTGCCTCCTCAAGGGGTGCTGCCATGTTGTTGTGTTGTGCTGTGAAAGTTAGGTATCTCCTTTCCCTCAGGACTGCAGGGTACAGGAAAGGTCGGTGTGAATGAGTCCCACGCACTTCAGGGAGCCCTGCAAAGGAGACAAATCTTGAGTGCAGAATCCCAAATTATTTATGTAATATACTCTGCTAACTCCCCCTTCTCAAATGTATGCTGCTCATAGTGACTTTCTTCCAAAGAGCACAATACTAGAAGGGAGTGGAGTCACTCTCTGGCCAAACTCTGACACTCGCTACCTCATCCAGGTGATCAAGGTCACCAGCAATGACACATGTTAACTGTGCGCATCTTTAACATACTGGGAACAGCAGTTTACTTCATCAAGCACAGTCTCGTAATGAGAGAAGCCTCAGAGAAACCCAAATCAAGGACATTCAATAAAACACTTGACCAGAACTCTCTGAAACTCTCAAGGTCCACGAAAACAGTGAGTCTGAGAAAATCTCACAGCCGAGAGTAACAAAGAATGTCTGACAAGGAAAGGTAAAGCAGACTCCGGAACATGCAAAGAACATGATAGGAAAGCCAGGGAACTCTGTATGAAATCTAAACTGTAAATCAGTATTTATTCTTTGGGACAACTGTACCATAATGCTGTAGTAATAAAGGAAACTGTGAAGCCTATGACGACCGCTGTCTTATCTTTGCACTTACCCTCTACATCAAAGACTATTCTGAAATTCATGCTCAGTTTAGTAAACGTACGGCATGCCAGTCACATGGTGCGGACGCAGCCCTGCTAGCAAAAATGTTAGCACGTTGCCAGGGACACAGTGTGTAAATACATGCTGCTGTGGGGAGGAAGAAAAAGGTGCAAACACTGTGCTGACACCACAGCTAGAGCGGTCTAAGCAGATGAGTGGCATTTGTACATGTAATCCCTCTCCTGGATGGGGGCCAAAGATGTACCCCAAGGCGGGGATGGGCCGCTCAATTTAGCCTGCCAAGTAGGTGTCTGACTCACATCACAGAGAAAGGATTTCATAATGAGCGTGTATGATGCACAGACAGATTTGTTAGGCAGTTCAGAAAGGAGGGGGGAAAAGGGAAAGGATTGCAGCTTAAGTAGCTGGAGGGGGCACCCTGTGCTGCTGGGTTCAGACTCACCCCTCACAAAAGCACAAGGCCAGCATTTATGGATTAGATGAGGTGGATCAATGTCTGGTCAATTGTGTCCATTCTGGCTTTGTAGTTCTGGAGGAACCCTTATGACCTGAGGGCCAATTTGGTTCCAAAGAATGCAGTTCTTATTTGGGAGGGGGCTGCCTCAATTCTCCTCATGGGTAACTGCTCCTGTTTGTAGGGGAGAAATCAGTGTCATCACCGGGAGCTCTGTGAGGCTTTGCTTCTTCTCCAACCCTAGATGGTTGTAGATTTGGAAAATTTCAACTGTTGCTCCCGGGAGGCTGGAACTGGACAATATAAAAAGCCTGCAAGTGAGTGTCCCTGAAAATCCTGAAAATTAATTTCCTTGGTGTCCTCAGTCTAGAAGGGGGATGAGGTAGAGCAGGTAAAGTTAGGGCTGGTAAACTTTGCCATACAGACACTCCTTAAGTAATTCAAATGCCTGTGTACAAGCTGAGCAGAGATTTGGCAGAATTTTCAGGGAATAAAGTTCACAGAAAACAGAAGTCCCGCCTCCTTTGCAACTATCTTTGTTTCTTTTCTCCTGCCTTAGTTCCCTTTGACCATTTCTGTAAGTTATCTCTTCTCTCTAATGAGTAAGTGATGCTGCCATGAGACAGAGATTGTTAGATGTGCGTGTGATTTTGAACTTGTTGATTTAAAGTTTCTGTGTGATACTAAGGTGTGTGGATTCTGTATGATTCTAAGGTGTGTCTGCAAAGTCATGGACACAGGTGTCACCAGCTTTCAAATACTAGTGAAGCTGCGGTGATGTGGGAAGCATGTGATCATTTCTAAACTGAGAGGACAGATTGACTAAGAGAATTGTAATGTAAGCTACACAGTGGAAGAGTTTCATTTATGAAAATTAATACCTGAAATTGAGGCAAATGGTGTTGATCTGATGAACCACAATTTCCTAATTGATAATATGGGATACTAATACCTTTCTTTTCTTCACATTTCAGGTTGGTTGGTGGCACTGGAGGATATAACACAGTCCTTTGTACATTTTGAGGAGCTATAGAAATGTAGGACAGTTGTTGCTTAGTATGGTTGAATAAGCTTACTTCAAAACACGCATTTCAAAGAGCTCAGTTCTCTTAATTCTTTGGTTTAACTGGGTGTCATTATTTATTGCTTTTGAGATCCAAGTTCTAAATGCCACAATGATTAGCACACTAGTTTGGGAGTTCTTGGAAAACTGTGGCTGTTGGCTGAAGGAAAGCTTTCCTCCCTATATGGCTGACAAGATAATATTTCTTATTACCTTGCTATTACCACTTCAAGAGAAATCTAGAACCAATTTTTGAAATTTTCCCGTATAGTCATGGCTATTGTCATGTCTTAGACATTCTTCTCGTCCCTAAGACATAACACTGAACATGAGCAGTTTAAAGGAGGAGCGTGCCTTGGCTTACAGTTTTGGAGTGTCAGTCCATGGCAGAGAACTTTAATGCAGAGACTGTGTAGTACTAGGGCTAAGTAGAGGAAAGCTGCTCACATCATGGTATCCAAGAAGCTGAGAAAGAAGGGAGGAGACTGGGAGAGAGCTGCACCCTTCCAGGTCATGCACCCAGTGACCTCTTCTAATCAGGTCTTACTTCCACATATCACATTCAGCTCTTTATTTATCAGTGGATTAATACACTGGTGAGAAGAGTACCCTACTCATCTCAGCTGATCTCAGCTGATCTAATCAGCTCCCCGAAGCTCTACCTCTGAACATGTAAAAGTTTTAGCAGACATTTTTGGATCTAAACCATAACATATCTGAAATAAGTTTTCTGTTTATAAAGTTTCTCATTACTCTTTTTCTCAGTCTTTCTGTTTTATTGGCATTGTGTAGCATGACAGAACATAGGACAAGTAACAGAGAAATTGTAATAAAATTCTCACTACAGATACTGTATTATTTGAAAACATACAGCTTGAGTAACAATCAAAGAAATGAAGAGATGGGCCATGCCAAGGATTTGATTCTGTGGTTTGACAGAGTTTCCTCCCTCCCCCCCTTCCTTCCTCCTTTACTCTTTTCTACTTTTCTTCCCTTTTCACTTGCCTCCTCCCCCTTCCTTTCATTTTCCTCCTCCTCATCCCTCTCATCTCTCCTCCTCCTTTTCTTCTCTCTGTCTCTGTCTGTCTGTGTGTCTCTCCAGTAAATGAACCCATGTCCTCCCCCATGAAGAACACGCAGCACCACTGAACTATACCCTCACCCTGGTAGACCAGTCCTCTCCGTTGAGATAAATGTACACTCTCACTCAGTTTCTTGGGATGAACTTGATGGTCTCCTGATTGTGGAACCATCCCCCCCCCACACTATTAACCTTTTCAAAGTATCCAGTATTGAATTAAGTGCTCCTTTCTGAGATTTCATTATGAGGCAGTGTAGTCTTTGACCTATTCATATTAAATATTCTCTTCCTTTTGCCTAAAGCTGGTGGACTTTCCTGCCACCTCTGGAGATCCAACAAAGGTTACAAAGAAACCAGCAAGTGCTGTGATGAAAAGTGAGCCTTTTTCTCCTTTGGAGCACACAGACCACATCCTGTCTCTATTAATAACCTCCCAGGGCTTGTTCATCCTTTCAGTGACTTTGGCAGGGTCAAGCTCTCTCTGAAGCTCATTCAGAGCAACCCCCATAAGGCCATGATGATTTGCCTTTGGAGAACTTCTTTTGATATGTGGTTTTAGAGAAGGATCTGAATAACAATAGAACTGAGTTTGAACCCAGATCTTTTGTGAGGCATACGGTTATTCCCTGCAAGAAAATATTGATCACTACAAATCTCTCAGAGAAGAAAGTTTATCAGCTTTACCCGCAGGAAGGAGATGAGATCCTGAAAAGGCGATTTCTCATTTCATCTAGAGAGAGTGTGTTACAGGAGGAGGCATACTTTTAGAGAAAAGTTTTCTAGTAAGCAGAAGAATCATGTTCCAGTATTTTCCTCACCCTTTACCATCACCATCTTTTCTAATTTCAAATAATTTCAAGTGACAGCCGATCTTAACACTTGATCGTAAGTTAATGTAATTTGTAGGTGAACCCACACCCACCACTGAAGAGCTCTGTGATCTCAGACACAGTAGCAATGTCTTTGTGGCCAAATGTCTTAATTAAGTGAGGTTATTAATTTGTGCTTCATAGAGCTGTGGAGAAGATAAAATATGAACTATTGATGGGGAGGCTCCTTGTGAAGCAATACACAAATAAGAGCATTGCTGTGACATTGTTCTCTCTTTTCAGGCATGAGCAAATAATATTTACAAATGTTCAGAGAGGACATAGCTTAGTAGACGGCCTGTGTGCATGGGAATGGCCTCTCATGTTAAACACTGCGCTACTCCTCTTAGATAGTGATGGAGTCTGAGCAAGTGGAACCTCACTCAAAAGCCCTTGGAGAAAAGATTCCGAATCTCAGGAGAGACAACTTAACCCCAGGTGGGAGTGAATGAGTACATGAAATTCCTATTATTTTGTTTTGAAATCCTGCATTGTTTTCATTGTTTTTGTGTTGTTTGGTTTTTGTCATTTTGTTATTTTTTTATTCTCTTTAAAATAAAAAAATAAGAAGAATAATATCTTTAAAACAGTGGGAGCTGGTATTATTAACTATGGCTCCCCAAGAAAAACATCAGAGAGAGAGCTGGCTGGGGCAATACTAAAGAAATACTCTTCACTTCTAGGTGGTTGATTTCACAACCTTCTTACCTACTTGCTTTGAGTTGCCTGATGTCCCCCACCTTGCAAAGATGTTATTTACTCTCAGTTCTTGTGGGTTTTTAAATTTATTTTAAAAATAAAAGAAGGAAAACATATTAACAGACAGACATCCATTTACAAAATAGCATAAGAACAACACAAGCAATACAGAGTTACAGACAAAGTGGTAGAAATTAACAATGGTTGTTGTATTACATATTGATATTTTCAAAGTGGTTTCTCAGGAAAAAAAAGTAGAGACATGCAAGATTGATCAAATAATTAATCATTAACTGTTCCTTTCAGTAAAGCAATAGAAGTCAGTAGTACAACTGTGTTAGCTATTCTATATATACATACATATATAATTTCCCTTTATACATGCATAATTTCCATTTCTTTCCTTTCTCTTTTAATTAACCCCAGTTGCTCTTTACTTTTGAGCATGTTCCTTTCATTTCACAATGTCTGTCCTACCTCCTAATTTTTATTCAGTCTTACAGGTTCTTACACTAGTGAGACAATACGTTTCTTACACATGGAAGTCTTCTTTATTTCACTTACGAGTATGGTCTCTAGTTGTGACCATTTACCTATAAAGGTCTTGAGTTTATCTTTCTTTATAGCTGAGTACAGAGGAAGAATGGCATCCACAAGCCAAAACTAGAATTTACACGAGACTCATGCAAAAGATTCTTTTTCAGAGCCTTCAGAATGAACCAGCCTTTCTTGCTTTTTAATTTCAGACCTCTAGATTGTGCAACTGTGGAAGCAAATAGTTCTGTTATTTGGGGTATTTTTTACAGCAACCTCATTTAGTATACCATCTTTTGCCTGAGAGACAAACGTTATTTCATCGTTTGTCTACTTCCTTCTTTGTTGGCACTGATTTTTTTGACTGTGAAGTGCACAGAAGCAGAGAACTTGTCTCCACAGCCAGACTTTGAACAGTGCTGAGAGGTACTGGGTGCAACACAGTATTTGTGGAATGAATTGCTATTGTTGTATCCAGTATGGAAAGCATCAAACACAGGTGTGACTGGGTGCTGGTTTCACTGAAACAAATGAAGCACACATTATTTTGATAGCATAGCATCTTGATCTTAACCACAGATTTGCTCTAGAAAATTACCTTCAATCAACAAATAGTACATCCCAATAATAGGCACCGTGTGCTATTAACTGCTAAATGTATCTGATTCCTAGGAAAGCCTTGCTGTTCTCTTATAATCAATGTTGGCTTATTAGTACTTGAAACATAAACTTGCATGCAAAATGAATACCAAATACTTAGATTTCGAGTGTGCTGTACCCCTTCTCCAGGGAGCGTATAACTTATCCTTAGAAGCCAATAATTGGTACGTCCATCAAAATTTCCTGGTAAGTTCTGTTTTAGTTCTCTCTCCCTCTCATAAGAAATTTCTAAAACATTAGTGGCGAAAATAACATGCATTAACCACTTACAGTATGCAGGTAAGCATTCTGACATGGTGTTCCTGGGCTAACCTAAAGGCATTATGAAGGGTGTTCCTCCTGTAGGCTGATAGGTGGATCTACTTCTTACCATTGTGACCTTGAAGATACAGTCTTCAGTTTGTGGCTCTGGTCTGCCTCCACTGTGGGAGCCAGCTATGGCCAGCACAGCCCTTTTCATACTGTCATCACCCTAGTCCTGATATTTTGTTGCCTTCTTTACCAGTAAGGGGAACTGTGATTGGATCGGGCCAGCTGGATAACCCAGGATAATCTCCTTATTTTAATGTCAGGTAATTGGCCATCTTAATTCCATATGAAAACTTAATTTCCTTTTGTCCCACAGCAAACCTTATTCACAGGTTCCAGAGACTGAACAGAACAGTGGGCATCTTTGAGAGGGAAGGCATCATTCTACCGACTATATGGTAAGAGAAAATTGAGCATAATGACCTTAATTTTACCCACCATAGTTTTATGTGCTGTCTCTTTCAGCAAGCAACATTTTTGTTAGGTGTTACAATGTTGTCTCATGGCCCGATGATGTCACACTCAAAATCTTTATCTTGGGAAAAAGTATGCATATCTTTATAGACAAGATAGCTAAGATAATTCCACTACTAAGTTCTTTTAGTTTATTGGAAGGAACAGTTAGTGCTTATACTATTTGATCAGTTTTGCATGCCTATGTCTGGTAATCTGAATAACTAATTTGAAGATAACAATATGCAATAGACTAACCATTGTTAATTTCCTATCATCTTGTTTTGAAATTCTGTAGTTTTTACTATTTTCTAAAATTCTCTTTGAAATAAACAAATCTTTACCTTAGGATTTATTTGTAAATTTTAGGTCAGAATATAGGTTTCAGAGTAGGCCTCAGAACAACTCTTCATTAAGTAGGATATTAGTAAATACTCTGTGGGAAAAAATGCTCCATGGTCAAGTCGCATTAGGAATGCCGATGAAGCAAACTAATAGTGCAGTCTACTGCCACAAACTTCTAAGTGCCTTTGACAAAGTGCACTCATATTCTTTGGTAGGGATGTCATCTAATTCAAGGTCCCCCAAATTTATTTGGTCACGTAAGTGTTTAGTGGGCCTAATACACGGCAACTACACTGTGAGGCATTCTGGTACAAAAGAATGTTAGGATATGTTGACAAATCAGGACCCTCTCTGAAGTGGAGAACCCACAGAACAGCCTCTAGAGTTCTCAGTACTGGACTGCATGAGAGTTCCTAAAACAGGTGAATGACCATATGATGACTCACTATAGTTATGCTGCTTACACATATTCATAGCAAGAGATTGCAGGATGTTGACCTCCCCTTAATTCAACTTGCTCAACACTTCCCTCTCCCTCTACCCACTGCGCTCCACTGTTAGGGGCTATGTAGTGCTCCTCTAAACTCAAATTCTGAAGCTCCAAGTCCTGGTACCTCAGGATGTGACTTGGTTTGAAGATCGGGTCTATAAAGTGGTCATTAATGTAAAAGGAAGTCGTGAGGGAGGACCCCAATCCACAATTACCGCCATCTTTACAAGAGGAGATTCGGACATAGGCAGGTGCAGAGGAGAGCCACGTGATCACACAGGGAAAAGACGGCACAGAAAGCCAGTGACAGGGAAAAAACTGATTTACTGGGACTTTCATCTCAAAAAGCGAATTTCTTTTGCTTAAATCACCCCGTGTGTGAGGCTGTGCTACGCCAACCCTATGAAATTGAAATACTTGCTGCTATTGTTTAAAATGCCCCCCAAATTCTTCTGTTTGGAGGTGGGCCCTGGTTGAGGGACAAGCCATGCGGGGCCGTGACCTGGAAGGGAATGTTCCTGTCCCTGGCTCCTACCCCCTCTCTCTGGTTCCTGGCTGCCTGCAGTGCGCAGTTTTCCTCTGCCAGGTTTTCCTGCCATGCTCTTTCTTCCTCGGAGCCAGCCGACGTTGGGCTGAAGCCCCTGGAATCTGTGAGCTATTTGACCTCTCCTCTTTCACATTGTGGGCTTTGAGGATTTTGTGCCAGTAATAAAAGAGTGTTGAAGATATTCACCGTAGTATATTTTTCACTTTTTTGGTCAAAAATACCACCATTTATTTCTGTTTTTCTGATATCTGTACATTTTAGCAGCTTTTCTTCTGTGAATGTCTCGGGTCCATCCCTCTTCCATTGTGTTCCCATGTCTTGCCTTGAGCATTCTTCCCTTCACAGCCAAAGTACTTCTGTGTTTTCCCTGAGAAAGGTCAGTTTTACAACCATATTGTCTTCCTCTCCCATTTCTGCCATCCTTGTGTGTAAAGATCATCACATTGTTTCACTGTTGAAGACAAAGCTGCTCCCCACCTCACAGGCCATTAATAAAAATCCCACAGTTTCCCTCTGCTCCACCTTAAATTCTACTGCAATCCATTCATGTCCTTTTAGAGACACAGTGGGGTTTGCACCCCTGCTTTCCCTGCAGTCCCAGGATCTCTGCACAGGACTCTCTCCTTTTATATTCCATCACCTGTCCACACCCTCATACATTGCAATGGTTTGCAACTTCCCTCCAAATTGTTATTGAAATTTCCTTCCATGCTGACTGTATTGGGTGGTGGGACCTTTAAAAGACAGTTAGGTCATGGGGGCTCTATACTCATGAACAGATTGTTGCTGTCATTGGAGGGATGGGTTAGTTATCATGGGTGGGGCTTTGTTACAAAAGTGATCACGTGTATCTCCTTTGTCTGGCTCTCCTCCTCACCTCCATGGTCTTTCCCACAGGATGCCATGCACCGCATGAGGAGGGGGCAGGAGGGCCCACACCGTGATAGCCCCTTTATCTTTTCTTTGTATCCAGGCTCCGATGCAGTAGATAATACATCTTACATTTCCAAGTCTGTGGAACTCTGTTATTGCAGCAGAAAAGAGATTAACATATACCTTCCAAGACTCAGCCATGCATCCCTATCTTCTTTAAATTTCCCAATCCATATTGATTATGGTTTTGATTTTCTCGCTGCACCTGGGGTTCCATGAAATGCCAGTTTCCTGAATAGAAACAGAAAGGGGCCCCCACTGTATCAGAGGAAAGAGGACAAGCTGGTGGAAACGCACCTAGATCTCTGCTTTGCGCTGGGTCCCAGAGAATCTCCTTCTCCTCAGGATTATCCTCAAACCGCCCTTTTCCCAGTCTGGGATTTCCCTTAAAATTCTGCCCAAGTGTAGAAAGAGATATAAATGTCAGGTAAATATCGCGTGTAATGCTTGTGTAAATATCTTACACATTATCTGAAAGATGCTTTTTTTCTAGTAGCCTGTCAAGAAAAAGAAAAACGTGAACACATTCATTTTTAAAATGTTATGTAATTGGCCCTTCAGGATTATAGACCCATATGCCAGCATCTGTCCTGGGGGAACTCATTTACCTCCAAGATCTTTTTTATGCTGGCTACTGGCATATTTTATAGGAAGAAACTTTGCTGTGATTGCTACCCCTCCAATGAGTCACATCACCGTCCTGATCCAGGCGGAGATACTGGTTTCCCTTCCCCAGCCTTGCAATTTTAAGGACCTGCCTCTAGTCACAGTACTGACACTAATATGGTTTTGCTTTTTCAGGAACACTGATATGTTCTGCCTTCTGAGACACAGCCTAAGCCTTGTAGAACCACAAAAGGAAGAAATGACCTAAGAACACAGTGCCTTCAGCGGCCATGAGACAGTGGCCTGCAGTAGTGGTTATTAGTAGATACAGTGCGTGGAGTCTTCTAACCTCAGCTGTTTCAAAGAGAACGTTTCCAAAGAGTAAGTGGTTATTTTTAAAGCAAGTTTATGGAAGTAGTTGGGCATTTCTATTGCAATGTCAAATTGTAATCTATTGTTACTTATGCATGTGTGCACAGGTATGTGTATATATGAATAGACACGCATGTATATTTCTTACCTGCCATGTTCCCTGTTCCTGCACAAACCACATCTCAGATTCCTGATTGTAGTCTTATAAATTGCCAGTGAGGTCAATAAAGTCTAGTATTATAGAGTGGTGAAAAAAGAGTCACCATCCCATTCCTTTTAACCACTATTGATTGGAAATTATTGAATAAATGAGGATGAGGGAAAAAAATCTATTTTGTTAAAAGTCAGAAGACTGGTATTTTTTTGGGCTGTAGAACAAGTAGGTACCTTGGAATAATTTCAGTGTTTGAAGTATATGAGGTGTTTTTTATTTCTTTTTTTTTAACAAGCACGTTTACATTAGGGAATATTTGCAGCATTTCAGAGCTCCATTCTGAACTGTAGATTAAATAAAACAGTAAAAACAGAAGTTAAATGATGATTAAAGACAGGATGGCACAATTTAAACCTGCAGATTAAAGATGAAAAGTTTTGCCAAACACTATCAGGTGAAACATCTGCTACTCTACATGAAAAGTGCCTCAGAGTACAAAATAGATTTTAGAAAGTGCTTGTTCTGGATAAGAATTTTGATATTCACTTGGAAAACAGAATAATTAGTAAAGATTAAGGAAATGCTCCCCACAGTTTCTTGGTTGATAACATTCACGTGGCTTGAAGTTCAGTAGAAATAAAAGCTTATCAGTGTAACCATGCATGATTTTTAAGTTAGGCATTATTATTTCATCTCAACCAAACTGAACTGATAGCTTGCCTGGATCTGAAAAACTACCTGTGTTAATTACCATAAAATTTATTGATTTTTCTCATGACATGCAGGCAGTTTTATTTTTACCCAAGCACACCAGGAAAAAAATGCAATCTATGCTTTGAGTGGACACCTAAATGTTTGACTCAGACCCAGGAAAACTTGCTTTGTTCTGTTTCTCAATTCATAGCTCATTGGTTTGCCTTGGAAAAGCGTATGTGTGGGGTACAGGGCAGTGAAATAAAAAAAATAAAATTTTCGGGTCACAAGGATTTGGAGTAGGAATCTGACTGTTGACAAGTTTGGTCGCAGTAAATATTTACTGTGTGAATGTCTACAAGTTGCCTGCTTTACATAAATAAAGTAATCTTTCTTCAAAGCTGTTATGAGGATAGTCTAAGGTTCATTTATTTAGCAAAGCGGATTCTCAGTGGTGCTGATGGCTATCACTCTCAGCCTTCCACGTATTTTTTTTAACATTTCGTAGGACATTTTGCATTTCTGAGTCGAGTACTCCATAAAGATGTATTGGAAAATACCGAAGGGTTCCGTGACTAGAATCCTTTTTCCTATCACCTTTTCCACACTAAGTGTCACTTTTGGGGAAGGGCGGCAGTGGGATGCTGCACACACCATGACAAGTGACAAGTCTGGGACCCAGGAAGCCATGCTCTCCACCTTACTGGGTGGCAGATTTTATCTAAATACTGAGTAGAGCTAAAAGGCGTAAGAAATGATTCTCTGGTTTAAAAAATAAAATAAGTAGCAAAAGGAGAGAACCCAAGGGAACTTACTTCCGCTGGGCAGCTGAATGAATTGCACCACGCAGGTAGGCTTTTGACGGCCCATCTCCTCCAGCGGCAGCTGTGGGAAGCTGTGTGCGACTGAGCCCCTTTACCTGGGTCAGTCTCTTCTGTTTTGAACGCTGCTGTAAGAAATGTGCAGGACTTGTTTTTAGGCTCAAGAGGGAAATCTGCAAGATCAACATTGCATCTGATTTTCTTTTGATCTCCCCCTAGATGTGCTTTTAAAATCTCATTTTTTCCCTCCTGAAAACCTCATGGAGGCTTTAAAATCTTTTGTCTTAGAATCATATCGAAGTATTGGCAGAATGGAAGGCAGAACGTTTCGATCATTTTCCTCCTTTTACCAATCCTGTTTTCTTTATTTACCAGTTCCTGGGGCGTCCATCTTCCCTATGTGGCCTCTGTTCCGGGCCTCACGTCCGCACTCACCAGGTGAGATATTGGAAGGTACCACATCGCAGCGCTCGGACGCCTTGTCTTTATTTTTTTATCTCTAGCCATTCCTAAATCAGCAGTTACTTGGGAAGTTGTGTTTGCTTTTCTGTAAATGATCAGACATAAACACTTTAGGCTTTTGCAGACTACAAATTCTCTGCCATGATTACTTAATTCTGCAACTGTAGCACAAACATCCACAGGTCTCACATAATGAACCTGGCTGGGTTCCTTGAAAGCAGTTTTACAAAGACAGAAAGTGTCTGTCCAGATTTGGCCATAAACCATACATCATAGACCCTGATCTAGATAACATCAATCCTATGACTTTTAACGTTCTCTAAATTCTAGTGATGTGTATATATATATATGAATATTTCCTAACTGCATATAGACATCTCTCTCTCTCTCTCTCTCTCTCTCTCTCTCTCTCTCTCTCTCTCTCTCTCCAGTTGCCTACCTGATATTGATAGGACTCTCAAAACAAACATTTCCAAGACAACATGGATTCCCTCCCCCTATGCAAATCGGATCCTTTCCTGTATTCTTCATCTCAGTAAGTCCTACTGCACAAGTGTGAAATGGAGTTGTCTTTGCTTCCCGCTTTTTCTGAGATCTTCCATTAAGTTATCAGTGATGCTATTGGCTCGACCTTTCAGACACATTCCAAATCTGACTGCTTCTGACCATCCTGGCTCCTACAACCCTACTGCAGGACATAATCCTCTTTTGCCTGGCTCCTCAATGACTTCTCAGGGGCCTTTTTTCTTCTAGTCTTAACCCAGTCCTCATCCAGGAAAAAACCTGCAAGAGCTTCATTACCCAGGGAGTAAGCTATGATGTATTTGTCAAGGTCCTTTAAGGGACTTGTGGTCTATTTCCTAACTTCCTGTGAACCTTATTTTCTGTCATTCTTCTCCTGCTGGGTATCGCTCTGTCCCTGCCAGGCCTTCATTGTGAGAGCTTGCTCCTGTCTCAGTCCCGTGGCAGTTGCTTCTACCTCTGCCTGGAGGGCTCTTCCTTTATTTAATCACAAGCATCTCTCTCGCTTCCACCAGGAGGTCTTCTTGACCATTTTCTGAGTAAAATAATACCCTCTTAATCATCTCTTACCTTATTCTACTGTAGATTATTTGGGGATTGTAGTATTTACTAACTGACAGTGGAGTGCAAATGTATTATTTGCTTCTACCACTAAAATTCAAGCTTTGCAATTTAGGGACATTGCTATTTTATTACTGCAATGTCCTTTTGGCTAGGAGAGAGTGCGGCACAGAGCAGGTACTCAATAAATATCTGCTAGCTATTCCTGTAAATAAATGAGCAGGTGAGGAAACACAAATGTTTTTTCCCTTATAAACTTCACAGTCCAGTGGGGTGGTTGAAGAACCTTGATGAGAATGGGATGGGGGACTCCAAAGTTCCTTTCCTCCCCTACATTGTGGTTGCTGGGTCGATCTTTTCAGAAGTGACCTTAACTAGACTTTATTGATAAATAGTAGTTGCCTACCCCTCAGAGCATGGCCTCTGAGTATGTTGAAACTGACAGACTTGTGGGAGGGAGAGCTATCCAAGACTTGGTAGGATTTTTCCCATTGACTCTCTCTTATCTGAGTTAATATTTGGTGCCTGAACTTTTTACTCATTTTAAGCAAAGTAAATTGTTCATCTGTAAAATCTGATCTTCGGGTTGTAATAATCACTGTGAAGACAACAGCTATGAGACTGGTGACATCTATGCTGCCCAGAACTTTCTCTTGGTAACACATTGGACAGTCACAGTTATATTAACACCACCTGCCTGTGTGGTGATATCTGGAGTGCATTCACTTCTGCCCCTCACCCTAAGGGATCATTCTGTCCTTGGGAGATTCAACTGTCTTGGTTTGTCACAGCAACTTTTCAGTGAAAGGGACGGGGGGGATAAACACTAAGAAAAACAAGATGAATCAGATTAAGCCACCTTTCTCTGCTCTGCTTTTCCAGAAGTGAAATTCAATCAAATTTTTCCCTTGCAAAATATATACCTTCGGAGTTTCTTGCATTGAAATCCACCAAAGCTTTTAGCATGTCCACATTGTCAGTGCAAGTTTCATGAAACCAGCAGGGGGGAGAATTATCCACACTTTGTATGTGATAAGTTGTTTTCCTCTTTCATGCTGATGGTATCCCTTGGCACCTATTTGAAAATTCAGAAAGAATTAATTAATGAGACACCACACATTGACAAAATACCACATAATGACACCTGAAGTAGGGCTATAATCATAATAATGTGTTTCCCACAATAGACAGCAGTACTTTTCAGTAATTTCAGAAACTGTTCAAGATAGAAATTCACAGCCAAACTAGGCAAGTCCATGCTATTTACTCTGAATACCCAGTATAAGGATTGTAAGCTACATGGAGCCAGTAAGATTTATTTCTGACCTACAAAAGGGCACAAAAAGTACTTCATATCTGATCCTTGGAAGATTGTATCACTCTTCCAGATAGGTGATGTGAACTCATGCATCACAGACATGAACCCCAAACTAATAATTTTCTAAAAAGAGAATTATTTGACTTAGACTTGGGAAAGGGGTGTATGTGCAATATGCTGAAGCTGATAGACATAAATGATGTTTTAAAATAGGATCTCCCTCTACTCATTTATTACCTATTAATTTAAAAATAGAGTCTGCTGATTTTAGAGAACACTTCTACCCCACTGTCCTTATTCACTCATCATCAATTTTAGGGACTAAGTTGGTTTGCCTCAAAATTCATGCTGAAGTCTTGAGCCCCAACATGACTGTGTTTCAGAGAGGGCCTTTGAAGAACTATCATTGCCAAATGGCAATGCTGACAGTGTTAACTGAGGCCATGAGGGTGGAGCTCTGACTACTGGGGCTTGTTCTCTCCCTGCCCACCCTGTCATACAAACACACAGCAGTAATGCAACTCCTCAGAAGGGAGGCCTAATCACGTGCACAGCGTGCCAGTCCCTAGAATTCTGAGAAAATAAGTCTTTTGAGCCATTCAGTCTGTGGTATTTTTGTAATGGCTGCCCTAGCCAATGGAAAGAGTCATGTTGGGCATCGAAATCAAATACAAAACTTGCACTTAAATCTCCAGAGTCCAGAATCACAGATTTAATATTCATGTTGAATATATTTTATCTGGAAATGTTTGTTTTAGATTTTGGAATTTTTCAAATTTTAAAACATTCATGTTAATTTTACATAGATTTTATTGGTCAAGTATACTTAATTCAAAAATCCAAACTTCTGAAATACTCTGACATCTAAAACTTTGTCAGAGTTGACATGATTCCCAAGTATTTCATATTCTGCAGCATTTCGGGTTTGGGAGTTTTGGATTAAGTATGCTCAGCCTGCGCTTAGAGTATTTTAGGGGCAATATGTAGATTTGCTGATCAATAATACAAGTCAATTTTTCTTTATGATTTATTTCTAACTGACAGGATTAAAATTAATTCTCTGGTTTGCTCTCTCCCATATATTTTGAGATGCGTTTGATTGATAGGAAGTACGTATGGTGATCAATTATCTGGCTTTTCTGGACTGAAGTGTTTTTGAAATGTGGAGCTTCTGGGGCTAAAACCAGACACCTGACCAGCAAACAGTGATGTGTTGCACCCTGTGACACTGCCTGTGACCTGGGCAAAGAGTCCTGGGCATTTCTTTGGAGAAGGACTTGCAGCAAGGATTTTCCAGCCAGCATTTTGCAACATTGACTAATCACACCAGTAATTTTAACAGATGTATTTTCACACAAAAAAACTTATGATTAGGTACAAGAAATTGTTAAGAAACCGAAAAGGCAAAAGAAGAAGAAAAAGGAAGAAGAGGAGGAGGAGGGAATAAGAGAACACAAATTTGTCATAGAACAACAACTTGCGGCAAACAGGTTCTACCATGAGGGTTTGGGAATAAGAGATTGGTGTTCAAAATTTAGTAAGGGCCTTAGGGGGAGAGGGAAGAAAGGAAGGAAGAACTAACAGTGGCAAAAAGAATCAAAATATATTATGTACACACGCCGATGTACTATCACAAATTCCGTTATTCTGTACTATCAATATGCAGCAATAAACAACAACAGTAGCAGCAACAAAGCTAGAAGAGAGTGCGCTGGGACCTGGACTCCTGAGCAGGGCATACTGTCTGGCTACTACTAACGCTAGCAGGGACAAGGAGGCTAGTTGTATATGTGTTGGAAAGACTGCAAACTGGAATGGATTGCTACTCTCAGAACAAAGCGCAGCTGGTGGGTTGGGGAAGCATTGCTTGAGTGATCCTGATGGGAGCAGGGACTGTGTTTTGTTATACTTCTCAAGCCTTGCAGTCTCCTTCTAGATCCCCTTTTGGAAGAGTTCAATGGAGTAGCCAGCAAGGCAGATCTTGGTTATATAGCTGCAGTCCAGCATCACCAACAGAATACCTGAGAAGGGTTTGTAGTTGAGACGGTAGCTTAGTAGTACCAGGCAGTGGTAGGTGATGAAAGATGAACAGGTAAAGTGTTCAAAAGGTGCCAGATAGCAAGAAGTCTCACTTATTGCTACTACATCGACTATATCATCTGTCCCGAAGCCTGTACACCTTCTCATAGAGAGGAACACGGAGGCACTCGTAGCCATCAGCTGAACAAATGCTGGGCAAACTGCACCAGCTTGTTAGAAGCTGCAGAGACACATGACAGCCGCAAGAAGTGAAAGCTGGCCACAACAGCTTGGCAAGAGTGTCACATCTCAGTGTTATGGAGAGTTTGATGTGCAGGAGCACACAGCCTATTTGATTGAATAATCATATGAGGAGTGGGGTGTTGGGGAGAGGAGCCACTTAAGTACCAGTTTCTCTGTGACTCTTGTCATTTGACCATCAGGGCAGTGTTGTCATGTTGATATTACATACCATTTTATAAAAGAGAAAACCAAGTCTTTAAATGGTGAACTTTATTTAACTCATGTCATTAAGGCATTTGTGGAGCAGTGATTTGAATTCAGGCCTATCTTGCTTACCTCATTGTTTGACGGATGTTTACAATGTTCATCTGGAAATCACAAGGCTGCAACTCTGTAATGTCCATTACTCCAGCTCCCCAAAGAGGGAGGCTTGTGAGAGTCAGCAAGAGCAAAAGTGGATCCACAGAAGACATAAAAATAAAAAGAAAAGGAAAAATCCACTATCCTAGGATTGGAAAATGTTCCTGCTTTTTTTCTGTAGTTCCATGGGTTTAAAGTCCCAGACAAGAGCAGCGAAGTGATGCAAATCTAGCCATCCTGGAGAATTGACTTCATTGCAGACACAGGTTTTTGGAGGAGGGAGGGAGGTGCCAGCTCTTTCTCTCTCTCTCTCTCTTTTTTTTTTTGTTTTGCTTTTAGTTGGCAAGATTAGAAATGGCCCCCATTCTGGTCTTCAAAGAAGCAGAAGCTAGAAACTAAAAGGAGGTCAGGATGGGACCAGAAAAATGGGTTTTAGGGAACTTTTTCCATAGAACTCACTGATCTCTAGGAAAAGATGACTTCTTAGTCTTGACAATGGCTAGTCCAGACCACCAATGGGGTAATCTTCCTCTAGAGTTGGGAGAGCCATAGGGTTGCAGGTAGGAGATAAACAGCACATGGTTTGGGCACGTACACTCTTTGGAATGCTACTCATCCTTATAAAGGAGTAAACCTGGTCGTCTGCGACAACAAAGCTGATCCTAGAAGATACTAAGTATATAGCCAGGCATAG
This sequence comes from Dinomys branickii, assembly GCA_004027595.1. Lineage (NCBI taxonomy): Eukaryota > Metazoa > Chordata > Mammalia > Rodentia > Dinomyidae > Dinomys > Dinomys branickii. The sequence continues at coordinate 25,312 of PVLD010004550.1, read as the reverse complement.
AAAGATAAATACTGCATGATATTGCTTACCTGTTGTATGTAAAAATATCTAGCCTGTGGAAACTGAGAATAAAAGGGAGTTACCAGGGGGTGAGGTGGAGGGATTGGGGATTTGTTCATCAGAAACATCAAATTTCAGTTGGACAGAAGTAAGCTCAAGAAATCTATTTTATATCTTTATGACTGAAGTTCATAACAATATATTATACATTTGAAAATGAGTATGAGTAGATTTGAGGTATTCCCACCACAATTAAATAAGTCAGATAAACATAAATTAAATAGCTTCATCTCACCATGAATGTATATGTGTATATATATATATATATATATATATATATATAAACCTTATGCTATATACCACAAATGCACAAATATCTACTTGTCATTTAAAGAATAAATGAAAACATATTTGCAGATAAGGTAAAAGTAATTAAGTAGTACTGGGGATTCAACCGAGGGCCTTAACAGTGAGGTACTTTCCCAGCCCTATTTAGTTTTTTATTGTGAGACACAATCTCACTAACTGCTAAGGTGCCAAGCCTGGGCTCAGACTTGTAATCTTCATGCCTCTGGCTCCCAGCAGGATTACAGGTGTGTGCCGCCATGCCCAGCAGGAAGTGAAATATTTTAGTCACTGATGGTGTCAGGGTACCGAGAGAAGATATCCACTGTGACTGTTAGGAGACACTTTTTAATCTATACTCTGCTAAACATGTGTAATATTCTTGGCTTCTCTTCATCTTGCTGGGCTGGTTCCTCCTCCCGAAGTTACCTGACAGGTCACTTAGGACAAGGAAGAAGCCGTCTGTACAGCTGCTAGTTTATCTCCTTCCCTGGTGGGAGTTAGCCACTCCTCTGAGCTTAGTTACTACCTTGGTTCATGTAGGCTGCTATGGAAGCAAGGTACTATAGACTAGGGGGGCTTATAAATAATAGGAGTTTATTTCTCACTGTTAAGGCCGGTGGTCCAAGATCTGTGTGCTAGCATGTCCAGGACGGTCTTCCAGCTTGTAGATGCTCACTTTTCATTGTATCCTCACATAATGAGACGACAGTGGACTCTCTGGCTTCTCCTTGGAGCATGTCAATTCTGCTTACAAGGGCTTCACCCTTGTAACATCATGAAGTCCCCAAGACACTACCTTATCACACTGAAGGTTAGAATTTGTGCCTCTGTGTTTTGAGAGACACAGACCTTGAGTCTATTTTGGATGTCCTTGGTTATTTTTCACCATGATTTAGGATAGCAGAAAGGGTCTCCCTGTAGTTTGGGGCTGCAGAGCCTAGTGGTCCAGCAATAGATTCCAAACCAGAGCACTGCTTACAGGGAGGCATATTGCCTTGTCCAGCACCAGCTCTACCCACATTTTGGTTATGTTTCTTAGCTTTAACTTGGTTCAAAGCTTGCTCACAAATGAGTAGAGTTTCATAATTCTCCTTGAGTCTGAATAAAAGCAAAATAACACACAAAGATCCTTTCATCAGATTTTTTTCCAGATAATTATTCTGTACATTTATTCTAGGTAGAATCAAAAAAAGAAAAAAGATTCACTTTCTTTTCTGAACAGTATATATATTCATAATTTTAAAAAAATCTTAGCCTAGACTTCATAAATTTTTACTTTTTTATTTGATATTTGGATCTCCTGTCTGGAAGTGTAGGAGCTAATTCTTGACTAATTATAGCATTGTATTGTTCCTATGGTAAAATTGTGTACAAGTTGTTATTTTACCAAATCATAGACACATCAGTGTTTGTGACTTTGTCTATGAATACATGTAATGTTCAGCACTAATGTGAAGGGTCTATGATCTAAAAAGGGTCAGGTGAAACTAGCACTACTTTTCTTTTTCTTCTTATTTATTTCTTCACACACTTCATCTATTCGTGCAAATACATTTAGAAAATATCACCCATCATTTCTTTGCCCAGAGAGGACCACTGCTTTATTTTTCTGGGTTATATTTGAAGTAATGAACACAAAACACATACACACCCCAGAAACACACACAAATACACCTCTTATTTTTCAGAAAGAGACTGACTCTTAGCAAGGCTGTGACTTCATTAAATTAACCTTGTTAGTGCCAATGGAAGGCAAAAGTCAGATCCCTTACATTCACTTTTAAAATGCTTCCAGAAATGTTTTTTTCTCAGGGAAAAACCTTTCAAAATTGAAGGATCTACACTTTGGTAGAAGCGCTAAGGCAAAGTCTGTTGGGATACGGCATCTTTAAGGCTCCTCATCAAGATCGTCAACAGCAGACCTGAGGTGGGGACTCAGCAGAGGTCTTAGGACAGAAAGGTAAATCTCCCCAGGATTAACCTCCCTGGGAGCCGTGCGCCTCTACACTTTGGAGAAGATGCAGCTTGCTCTAAAAGACAAATTGCAAAGATGCTGCCATTTCTCAAAAGAACAGTGGATGAGAGGAAAACCTAGACCACACGTTATAAATTGGGAGAATTAGAAATAAGATTGGATGGAGAGCTTCATTAGGAAAATACAGTATCACAAGATACAGAATCACTTTATAATTTTTGTTTTTCAGCTGGGTCAGGACATAGAAAAACAGCACATTGTGATCTGGTCACATGCTGCTGAGGTCTGCCATGCATACTCGTTCCCTATCCCTGTGCCCATGGCCTTACCCCACTGAGGGCCACCTCCCCAAGTCACAGAGGTGACACCCATATTCGTTATAGGTTGGGGCTGGGATCCAAAATTTAAACTTCTCTGAGTCTTAAATGTCTTAAAAGGTCATACCACTCCTGGATTTCCCTGGGTGAATATGCGTGTTAGCTTTTTATGGCTGTAGCCAAATACCTGAAATACACATCCTTTGTAGTGATACACAGAGGCACTTATATTCAAGAATAAGTATATAAAAATAGGTTTATTGTCCACATTGTTTATAATTTTAACTTAGCCTTTGCCCATGTTATCAAAATTATTTTAAAATATAAATTTTAATGGATGACAGATATTTCTTGCTAAGGATATGGCATGATATTTATATTTGAGTTAGAGGCTGTCACATACATGAGTTTCCTTCTCTCCCTGCTTTATAAATAACCTTGTGGTTATTATCTTTATTAATAAATATTTTTATATGATTATTTTCCTTACAAAAATCCCTATAAGAGGATAAGGCAAATGTAGATATTTTTAAAAGTTTTGATGCACTGGGCTAAATTATTCATTATAAAGTTTGTGGAGGGTAATATTGTCACTAGTGGCGTACAAATGCTCACTTTCTTACAACCCTTCTAATTCTGAATATTATCACAAAAGTCATTGCTTACATGATGGGATAAAGACGGGGCTGTTATGTAAACTTCTTTTCTTTTATTTGCACAGAAGTTGAGCACTAAGAAATATTTCCATTGTCCATGTGCATTTTTTCTTTTGTGCACCAACTTTTCACATTTTGCCAGTTTTCCTACTGGCATATTCATCTCCTCCGTCTATGTAAGAGCATTTTTGTATTAGGAATAATGACATTGTCTGTTATTTATGGTGTACCAATTTCCTCCTAGTGCATACGTTTCAGGTTTTGCTTTTGGAAGCTATTGTTGCATAAACATTTTAAATTTTTATGTGATCAAACCCATCAATCTTTTACTTTATGTTCACTTTTCGTTTTTTCTATGCCTGGGAATGTGTTCTGAGACAGATATTTATCTGAAATAACGCATAAAACACTGTTTTACAGCTGCAGCTATTTTTAGAGGCGCCACCCTGGGGGGGTGGTATACCCTGTGACCGTGGTGTCAGGGGGAAGGTGAGAAAAAAATCCATGGGGAGCCCTGAGCCGAGGAGGAGAGGATACAGGGACATTCACTTTTCATTAGGCTTTGATGACTTTCCTTTTTTTCTAGTAGCTACAAGTGGCAAGACTGATGAGACCAGGAAGAACAAGTCACACTGTGAATGACTGTCCTTTGCCAAGGCTGGAATGATCCATGGCATCCGTACAGATCCCGGCCCCTGCCACGGACCAGTCCCTAGAGTGCGATCCCTTCCACGGATCTTGTCTGGAGGTCCCTGTGGCCCTGTGCTTCCGTCCTTCCTGGCAAGGCTGGGAGGGGAGAGAGGAGTAAGGAGGAGGTTGAGTGCATTGGTTGTGTGAGGGGAAGTCATTCTTCTACGTTTTTGTCTATCTGCACCTGCCATCTTACTGTCAGGTTTTCTCTGATCTGAAAACCAAAACACGTGCTCGGATGTTTCATTCTCAATGAAAAGATGCACAGATGTGAGCGTGCCTGTGAAGGAAGGACAATCATTTAAGAATGAAATATAAGGGATCACCTGGAAAGGACTGGGTGGTTGGGATGGTGTAGAATCTGAGCCAGTAGGCAGACACAATGGGCACCTTCCCATGAGCCTGGTCCTGCCACCCCAGGAAATTCCTGCAGGTATCATCAAGATAAATGAGCGTGTTTGGCTTCCCTGATCAGAGCTCTTTGTGCTATGGGAGTTATACTTAGGATTTTATACACAATCAGTAAAGAAAATGAGAACTGGAGACTAGAACAATGCTAAAGAGTAAATATGTCCGCATTAATTTCCTTTTCATAGCTGAGTTCTTTGCAAATTATTCAGCTGAATTCTGCTCTGCTGTGAGACCCAAGTGAGGAGTTTTGATGTTCTGACTTGCTTTCTTTTCATTCATGTGTTGTTTTGCTTACAGGTAAGGTGCAAGCTTAAGATTGTGTTATGGTTTGTGCCTGGATGTCCCCCTAAAGCCTCATGCAGTAATGGGGCAGGCTTCTAGATTTTTGATTGATTCATGGCCTAGGGCTTGGATTATGGGTTCGAGTGCTACATCTGCCCCTGGAGCAGGTTGTTTGTATACAATGTAAGGGAGCTAAAGAGGCTGCTTGTCACTGCTCCCCCTTTTGATCTTATTGCTTTGCTGTTTTCTGCTGCCATGAACTGTTGCTCTCTTATATGTGACACAGTGCCTTGGAGCCAGCCAAGTATGGACTGAAACCTCCACAAACTGTGAGCTAAATAAACCTTTCCTTCCTTTATTTTGAGTGTCAGGTGTTTTGTCTCAGCAACGAGAGAAAAGTAACCAAGACAGACTGGTTAGACTCATGTGAAAAGGAAATGGAAGAAGGTGAACGAGGGTCGCTATCCATATATATCAGAATCTGATCCTCAGCATGACTTGTTCTTTGTATACATATACCAGTCCATCTAACTAGGCAGAAGAGGATGCAACTTTCTTCAAATTAAAGGGTATGTTTGGGTTGGTCTGGTTTAAAAGCCAGCCCCCTCGGAGAGTGATACATTCACCATGAGGGTTCCTAAGAGGCATCTAAAATCAGGAGCACTTGACCTTCCTTGGATGGCTGTTGCCAGGGGTGCGGGGTGGGTGGGTGGGGGGTTGGTGATGAACCTTCCTGAGGCTGCTGCGCTCTGGTGCGAGTGAGGCAGCTGCCCCAGGGTGCATGGCAGTGGAAATTCATCCCTGTACTTCACTGGGGCTCTCTTTACTTAGATCCTAACCCTTGCTCTGGTCAAAGGCAGTGCCTTGTGTGATGGAAGGACTAAAGCAGTCAGTGAGGGAGCTGCCATATGCTTGGCACCAGACAGTAGGCTCTGGCCTTTTGCTTTTGAGGAGTGATAACTGAAAAGAGACAAGTGAGACAAGTAACTACATAATTTATTACCTATATTGACTTGACCTGAGAGAGTGGGAGAAGCTATAGGTCAGCAGAACCCAGAAGCTCTAGAAGAACACACACCTCTTCAGACTGTTATGCATGATTTATGTCCTTCCTTTTTATGTGTTCATTCCACTCTGTGTCTCAAAACCTCCATTGTCCTCCTCGACCTTTTCCATGGTGGAGCTGACTAGACTCCTGGAGCTGCCTCTTTCGTTTACACATGGGTCGCTGCCTATGATGTTGCTGTCACGTTACCTGGGCCTACAGCTTCCGTAGTGTCCCCTTTTCCCGGACTACTGTACTCGCTGCTGTGGTCCCAGGAACAGAAGCAGTTTCCCCATTCTTCACGTCTTCTCCTTCTGCCTCCCCTCTGGTGCATTGTGCCCATACAATTACTATCTTAATATCTTTTACTTTAATGCCTTTTGTTGTCTACCATAGAAGAGTTGTCAATTGTCCTCAGACTTTGCTGCATACTGGACTTATTTGTCTTGACTGGGGGTGAGCCCCAAGGTCTAGTGGCTTTCAAAAAATTCTCTAAGTGATTTAAATATATAGCTGGTCTTGAAAATGGGCAGGGGTCCAGGCGACTGTGGGAGAGGAGGGAGGAGGAAGGGAAGGGAAAATGAGTAGAATGAAGATGTGCCACATACACAAAGCTAATAACCTCAATGAACATAAACATTATATGCTGTAAATGCGAGATAAGATTATAATATCAACAAGACTGAAAACGGGGAAAGGGAATTTAGAAGAGGGAAGGAGATGGGAGGGAAGGGGATTAAAATGGCAAGGCCCCTGATTTGAGATACATTGTGCCAAAGTCTTGTTACTCCAAGTGAGTGCCTCCAATCAGCACGAGGGGTATCAACTGCAGCTTGTTAGGGATACAGCCACTCCACCCACTCTCTTGTTGAGTCCAAATGTGCAGTTTCAGAAAGCAGAGTCCCTGAATTCATATGCACACCCAAACCGGAAAAGAAATCAGTGAACAGCAATCAACAGTCCCCACCACCATTTCCCAACCGTCACCAGGAATATATTAAGAATCAAATAAAGTTAGGGTTATTTAGCTTGTTCTAATGTGGGCAATGAACATGAGAGGAGCATCAGGGCCTCTAGGTAGGAGGGAGCTGAGAGAGGCACATAATAAGATTTGGGCTGCGCTGTGCTGTTTCAGAGTGGTGGCCTGGGGCCTACTTTAATCATATCCACTTGCAGAAAAGAACAACCAAGCTGGAAGCACAGAATTGCCTCCCAGCCCTTTCCTGATAGCAGCCAATCAGAGCCAGTCTCGGTTTTCTTAGGTCTGTGCAGCACCGTAGGTGTATCAGGGAGCAGAAGTGACTGGACAGTGATGAGCAGCGCAGGATTTTATGCGATATAACTAATGGACAGCCGTATCAGGTTGCTGACTTACATGATGTATGTGTAACATGTATTTTTTTTTTCTAGCATTAACTAGAAACATTAAATGCCGCTTTCCAGACCCACCCTAGATAAAAATATCTGGGTTCAAAGGAAAATTGCCAACCCGGGTGAGCTGGGTGAGCCGGAGGCCTCACTGCACGTCTCAGAGTCTAAGGGGATGACCTAACTGAGACTTGGAACAAAGAGGAGGAGTCTTTAGGCATAGAGACCACTTGAATCTGAGACTCCTCCCTTTCTTGCCACTGAGGAAAAGACCACTGGATACAGTTCCCCAAAGACTTTGGTGTTTGTGTGTTTAGGGCCTGAGGACCAATTTCATGTGGAGATTGTTCAGTGGTAGTTCATACAGATGAGTTCTGATGGCCTCAGGAAGCTCTTGTAAAACGTGGTAAAGTGGAGTGGCTGGTTAGGAGAGGGGAGTGGCTATCTCCAGATGCTCAGCTCCTAACTATTACCCATGGGGACAAGATGAAGAGCAGGGAGCTCCAGTTTCCATGGCAGCACAGATGTTACTTAGACCAGGTTCAGATCTTTAGGCAGCTCCCATGGAGTTTCCCATAAGACAAAGGATTCTACACAAAGGCTTTGCTGAAGAGTCCCTGCTAGAGGTGAGAGATTGACCACACCATACCCACCTTGTGGGCTTCCATTGTCAGGGGGTTTTATAGGTAGTGCTTAGTTGGGGGTATTGGGGACTCAACAAATGATACCCCAAATGATGGCACTTAGACATGCCCAATAGTTTGAACTGAAAGACACTGGGAGGTCTTTGGAAACAAAGTTTCTTGGTGGTTGTCTGCTTCTGCACTTTTCAGTTTTTTCAGAGGGGATCTCACTGTATAGCCCAGGGTGGCCTTGGACTAACAGTGTTCCTGCCTCAGCTGCTAAGTGCTGGGACTATGAGCCCGCACCAGCACCCCTGATTCAAAGTCTCTTTTCAACCTTATCTTCCCTTCTTGCTCCTCAGAGTGGGTCATGGAAACTAAAATTCTCTTTTCTCCAAAGTGGGGCATAGAAATGGAGCCCTCCTCTTTGAAAGCCGAGTGTAAAACCTAAGGTTATGACTCTAATCCTCCCTTACCTTTCTATGTAAGAACTGGTCATAAAGAAATTCTCTTGCTTGCCTTGTCTGATAGTAAAGTAGATCACAAAATTCTCATTCTAGAAGTTGACCTGTCCTATGCCCAGTAAGAAGGAATGTTACAGAGAGGCCAAAAAAGTAAACCTTCTGGGTTTCCTCTCACTATAGTACCACTAGGTCCTACATGACTGTTCCTTCCTTATGGAATCCAAGCTTAAAAATGGGCAGCTTTCCCCAGGTCTTTGGGTATTTATTTCTGAAGGCTTCCCTGTCACAGCATTTTAATGAAATACATCTGCTACACCTTTTTTTGTTGTTGGTAACCTATCTTTTCCTCTGTGCTGTCCAGGTCTCCTATGAAGGGTGAAGAAAGATGTTGTACCTCTTGCTCTTGCAGCAGCCTGGGTCTTGTTAGCACATCATATATATCATCCTACCAACCAAAAGACATCTACCCTTTGGGGATCTGTAGCTCACCATTATCAGTGGTGTGTGTGGTTCAGGCATACAATTTGCTTTGATTACAGTGGCTGACTCTGTTTTTTCCTTCAGTAGCTAAATGAAATGTAGACACACCCCCAGGAAAAAGTGTTTTGATGGAGAAGTTATTGGGAGCTGTTTTCTAGTCAAGTACCAACCTCACTCTGACCATGGCTTACCATTCCAGTCCCCATGAGACACAGTGTCAGCTGTCATCATATATGTAACATAGAGTTTGCGTACCATTCGGAATCAGCTCTCAGACTGACTGCCTGTGCACTCAAGCACACATTTCCTTATAATGTCCACAAAGCTATCCATGCACTTTCTGTCAAAAACACTGGTGGAACCAAGAGCGGGTATCCCAAGGGAAGCCCTACTCTTACCCAGGAGTCGTCTCTTGCTTTGTAAAGACTCACAAAACACTTCAAAGCTATTTTTCAGTAAGAGCAATAGCAATGTTTCCTGAATAGTGAGTGCCATATTCTGGCCACTGTGGCTTAGCATTTTACACTTAGTTTATTTACTGCTGGCCTCTAGGTGGGGCCAGAGTCCCAGAAACTCTACTAGTTAGAGTTTCCACAGGCTTGAAGCCTCAACCAGAAGCTGGGCTCTAGGACCCAGGGGAAGTGGTGGCCTGAGGGAAAATGTTGTGATAGTGGCCAGCATTTCCTCCAGGCTTCTTACTCAGACTCACTGGAGGATTATCCTGTGCGTCTGCCCACTTTTTTGTTTATTTCACTCGTTTTTACTTTCTTCCTCACTAGGATGATATATGATGATAGAAATCTAGTTTCATTTCGGATGGCTCCCATGGTCTCCCACCTGCATTCCCTTTTGCAGTCTTGGTGATGCACCAATTTGCTATACTTGATTTTTGAAAAAACTAGTTTTACTAAAACCTATGGAACATGGAATATTCATATTTTTCCTTGTAAATCCTTTTCATTTTTAAAATTAAAATTCCCTTGTTTCTACAGAGGACCTACAAGTCACATGGAATCACAAGATCAGAGACTTAGAGAAGATTTGAGCTATACTGTTAGATGATTAGTTTTCTGTCTCAGAAAAGAAGATTCTCTCTGCAAATGATGAGGTAAAGCTGCAGTCTGACAGTGGGGTTAGGGATGTGGCGTTTGGAACTTGGATTCCAAAGCTTACTTTCACGGTTTCAATGACCAGCATCATCTTACCACTTGTGAGACTTTCTGGGAGCCCCTTCACCTTGCCATGACCAAATTTCACTGCATATGGAGCAAAACAGTATCACCCTCAAGGCTAGCTGAGGGAAGTAAGTAGGTTCATCCAAAGCACTGAAGACAGTGCTTGGTGTAAGTCAGGGCTGCTCCATGCATTCCCTAAATGCGTTTGTGCTGATGTGTGCTAAACTTTAGTTACGGCTCTGGGTATGACTAAAAATAAACAGGTGCGTATGTGTTAGAAATGGTGTTGACAGTTTTTATGAAGAATGATGAAGTGGAGAAAAAGAAGAGGAACGAGGATATAATGGAAGAGCTCTCCAGAGAAGCATGACTGTACATAACCATATACACACACACACATACATATATGTTGTGTGTGTATATGAAGTTCAGCAGTTCATCACACTAACAAATGCCTGGAAGCTCATGGCCACCACTTTAAGCACCTCTTGTCATTGTAGAGACCAAAGTTAACTTGTCATAATCTTGTCATGTCTCAATAAGTTTAGTATTAAAATATTTATACAAATCTTCCTTTCCCTGAGGACTTTGGAGGACTCTGTATGCAGAAAAGGAGGTTAAGAGATTGATCCATGTGACTGTGATTGTGAGAGCAATCCACCATCCATAGGATAGACCACGTAGACTGAAAAACCAACCAGCATTTCTATGTTGCAGTCTTTTGATTTTACTTTTTTTTTTTTTTTTTTGTGGTACTAGGGATCGAACTCAGGACCCTGCACTTGCCAGGCAAGCGCTTATTCCACTGAGCTATATCCCCAGCCTATGTTGCAGTCTTGAGATAGAAAAATTCTTTTTTTTTTTTTGGAGCCTCAGTTTTTGCTTTTAAAGCCTTGAACTGATTAGAGGAGGCCCATCATCATTATTGAGGCTAGTAAACTCAATTGTATACCACACTTACAAAACACCACAGCAAGACTACATGGATGTTTGACCAAACAACTGAGTACCGTGGCCCAACCAAGCTGACACCTAAAGTTGACATGTTAGGGGAGCTGTGAGCTCTCCTATTGGAAAGAGTGGTACTGGAGCCTCTGAGAAGGTGAGAGGTAAGCAGGTAGCAGCAGGTAGCCCAATACAGTTGCAAAAAGGTGATTACAGCTACTGGGTGCAGAGATCCAGAGGAAAAGCGACCTGAGCAACAACCTTGAGATTGGACCATCCAAATACACATGAGGGGTCCCTTGTTGGGATCTTGCTATGCTTTGACAATATTTACACATTGTATTGTTTTATCATCTCTATCATTTTTCTTAAAATCTCTAGTTATATCTTAAATTACTCAGTTGTATAAAATGTCTTTCAAAAAGTGGCATATAAAAGGATAAAAGGATGATATCCACTTATTTATGAAGTTCACCTTCTCAGCAGCATCATGATACCCCTGAGCACAGTCCTCTTTCTCTGGTTCAGCATATCTATTTCCATAAATCATAAATGATAAACACAACTTACATGACATCTTAGAACTGATAAAACTGGACTCTCTCTCTCTCTCTCTCTCTCTCTCTCTCTCTCTCACACACACACACACACACACACACACATACACACATACACCCGCTTCTTCTGTCTTTCTAAAATGGTCTTTTCTGTGGATTTAAAGTAACTATGGGATGGAGATATAGCTCTGTGACACAGCACCTGTCTGGCAAGTGCAAGGTTCTGAGTTCAATTCCCAGTACCTCCCCCCTACCCAAAATATTAATATCTTAAAATAACTGTGCTGGAGAGAGAGTCCCTTCTGTTCTTTATTGCTTGGCTCAAAGTGTACCATGAATGTACAAATGGGTTCTCAGGATAATGCTTAGGATCGGGCAAGGTATTCTTTTTAAAAATATATATAACCAGGTATTCGGTTTGGCTTGCTTGTGAGATGTTGTAGCCCTAGGAGCTGATGGATAGCTCTGCACAGTGAGAAATTTAAAGAGAGTGGTAAAAGACGGTCAAGACTAGTCTTACTCTGTGTGGCATGGAAACGTGCACATTATTCTAATGAAAATGACATTTATGATTGTAGCCTTCTGTGATCTTTCAAAAGACAGTGGCAATAAAATTGCTGTCTGGATTTTAGATGGAGTCTTTATCTTTGAGTTGTGTAACAATGGTTTAGGGCCAAAGAGAATGTAAAACCAAATTTACTTTCCCTTCTTTCTTTTTTATTATTTTAAAAGTAAAAGAACAAAAACATATTAACAAACAGACACAAAGTAGCATAAGAATAGTACAATCAAAACTGAGTTACCGACAATGTGACAGGGAATCAACAACTGTTGTTGCTTTACATATTGATAACTTCGAAGTGTATATACAGGAATACAGATATAGACATGAAAAATTGATCAAATAATTCATCATCAACTATTCCTTACAATAAAGTGACCTAAGTCAGTAGTACAACTATGTTAGATATGCTGCATATACATACATACTTACATATTTTTTAAAATATAATTTTTCTTTTTTTAAAGCGTGAAAGAAAAAGAACTACATCAACAACAACAGAAATAAAACATGGAAAGCATTAACAAAGAGACACAAAGTAGCACAATGACAGTATAATCAGAATTGAATTATAGACAAAACAACAGAAAACCAACATTAGTTGTTGCATTGCATATTGATATCTTCAAAGTTTATGCTCAGGAGAACACATATAGACATACAAGATTGATCAAACAACCAGTCATCAACTATTCCTTACCATTAAGTGACATAAGACAATAGTAGAACCATGCTAGCCATCCTGCACATATATATACATACATACATACATACATTTTTTGCTTCTTTCTTTTCTCCTTTCCCTCGTCCATCTGTTCTTCACTTTTGAACAGATTTCCTACATGTCTCTTAGTTTATATTCCCACCCTCAGATTCTTACACCAGTGACACAATACGTTGCTTGCACATGTACCTCTGATTTATTTCACTTATGAGTATGGTGTCTAATCGTGACCATTTGCCTACAAAGGCCCCAAATCTGTCCCTCTTTATAGCTGAGTAATATTCCATTATATAAAAATGCCACAGATTTTTAATCCAGTCTTCTGTGGATGGACACTTGGGTTGCTTCCACAATTTAGCTATTACAAATTGCACTGCTATAAACATGGGTGCACATATATCAGAGTGATATGATATTTTCAGATCTTCTGGGAAAATACCCAGAAGGGGAATAGCTGGTTTGAATGGAACCTCTAGACCTAGTTTGCTGAGAAATCTCCAAAAGGCTCTCCACAGTGGTTGCACCAGTCTGCAATCCCACCAGCAGTGTATTAGAGTCCCTATTTCTCCACAGCCTCGCCAACATTTGTGATTGGATGATTTTTTCATACTGACCAGACTTACTGGGGTGAGATGAAATTTCAATGTTGTTTTTATTTGCGTTTCTCGAATGACTAAAGATGTGGAACATTTTCTCATATATTTATTTGCCATTTGTATTTCTTTATCTGAGAAGTGTGTATTCATCTCAGATGCCCATTTCTGTATTGGGTCTTTGAATTTTGACAGGTACCTGATTTTTAATTTTTTGTATGTTCTAGATGGAAGACCTTTGTCTGAGGGACAGCCAGTTAAGATTTTTCCCCAATTTGTGGGTTTCCTTTTTACTTTGCTGGTGATTTCTTTAGATGTACAAAAACTTTTCAGTAGGATGAGGTCCCAATTATTGATTCTTTGAAGTGTTTCCCTTGCAATTTCATTTTTGTTCATGAACTCTCTGCCTACTCCTATGTCTTCAAGATTTTTATCTACTTTCTCTTCCAATAGATTTAGAGTTTCTGTTTTAATGTTGAGGTCTGTGATCCATTTTGACCTGAGTTTGGTGCATGGTGATAGACTGGGGTCTATTTTCAGTTTTCGGCAAGAGGCAAGCCAGCTTTTCCAGCACCATTTATTAAACAGGCCATCTTTTTTCCAGTGAGTTTGGTTGATCCCTTTCTCAAGTATTAGGTAGTTGAGTGGGTTTTTCATTATGGTTGCATCTTCCAGTCTGTTTCATTGATCCTCAGGTCTGTTTTTTAGCCAGTACCAGGTTGATTTTATTACAGTAGCTTTGTAGTATAATTTCAGGTCAGGGATTGTGATTCCACCTGACTTGTCCTTATTGCCCAGGATTGCTTTTGCTATTCTGGGTCTCTTCTGGTTCCAGATGAATTTAAGGCATATTTTCTCTAGATCTGTGAGGTATGCCAATGGTAGTTTAATGGGAATTGCATTGAATCTGTACAACAGTTTTGGTAGTATGGCCATTTTCACAATGTTAGTTCTTCCTAACCATGAGCAGGGTAGGTTTTTCCATTTATTGAAATCCTCTTCGATCTCTTTTTTCAGAGTACTGTAGTTTTCACTGAATAAATATTTCACATTCTTTGTTAGATTGATTCCTAAATATTTCAGTTTCTTGGTTGCTATTGTAAAAGGTATGGTTTCCTCAATTTCTCTCTCAGTCTGTTTGTTGTTCTTGTATAGGAATGCTATTGATTTTTGGGTGTTGACTTTGTATGCAGCTACGCTGCTGAATTTGTCAATTAATTCCAGGAGTTTTCTTGTGGAGTTTTTGGGGTCCTCCATGTACAGTATCATCTCATCTGCAAATAGTGATAGTTTGACTTCTTCCTTTCCTATCCTTATTCCTTTTATTTCTCTCTCTTGTCTGATTGCTCTGGCTAGTGCTTCCAGAACTATGTTGAATAGGAGTGGTGACAATGGATATCCTTGTCTTGTTCCTGACTTTAAAGTGAAAATTTTCAGTTTATGTCCATTTAGTATGATGTTGGCTGTTGGTTTGTCATAGATGACTTTGATCAGATTGAGGTAGAGGCCATCTATTCCTATTTTTTCTAAGGTTTTTAACATGAATGCATGTTGGACTTTATCAAAAGCCTTTTCTGCATCTATTGAGATGATCATGTGGTTTTTGTCTTTGGCTGTATTAATATGATGTATTACATTAATTGATTTGCAAATATTGAACCATCCCTGCATTCCTGGAATAAATCCTACCTGGTTGTGGTGTATAATTTTCCTTATGATTTGCTGTAATCTATTTGCTAGTATTTTGTTGAGTATCTTTGCATCTATGTTCATGAGAGAGATTGGCCTATAGTTCTCTTTCTTGGTTGGGTCCTTCTCTGGTTTTTTTTTTTTTGTTTTTTTTTTCTTCTCTGGTTTTGGTATCAGTATAATATTTGCCTCCAGAAATGTGTTAGGGAGAGTTGCTTCCTTTTCGATATCATTGAAGAGTTTGAGGAGTGTTGGCATTAAATCTTCTCTGAATGTTTTATAGAATTCTGCTGTGAATCCATCAGGGCCTGGGCTTTTCTTTGTTGGTAAGTTTTTAATGATGTTTTCAATCTCATTAATTGATATTGGGTTGTTCAGGATTTTTGAGTCTTCCTGACTCAATTTTGGTAATTTGTACCTTTCTAGGAATCTGTCCATTTCTTTTGAATTTTCTATCCTATGGAAGTAAAGATTTTCGAAGTGAGTATCAATGATCTTTTGTGTTTCTGTGGGATCTGTAGTGATTTCATCTTTTTCATTCCTCATTGCATGAATTTGAGTTCTTTCCCTTCTTTTATTGATAAGGTTGGCTAGGGGTTTATCAATTTTATTTATTCTTTCGAAAAACTAACTCTTTGATTCACTTATTTTTTGTAGAGTTTTCTTCATCTCAATTGCATTAATTTCTGCCCTGAGTTTTACAATCTCCTCCATGCTTTGGGCTTTTCGTTTGGCTTGTTGCTTTTGAGTTTGAGGTGTTGTATTAGGCTATTTATTTGCTCTCTTTCTGTTTTCTTTGTATATGAGTTCATTGCTATAAATTTCCCTCTGAGGACTGCTTTCATTGCATCCCACAGATTCTGGTAGGTTGTACTTGCATTTTCATTTATTTGTAGGTACTTTTTAATTTCTTCTTTAACTTCTTGTGTGACCCATTGGTTATTCAGGAGGTTGTTGTCTAATTTCCAAGCTTTTATGTGGCTTTTGGAGTTCTCTTTGTCATTAAACTCCAATTTCATTGCACTGTGGTCAGATAATATGCATGGGATAACTTCAATTCTCTTGCATTTAGGTAGATATGCTCTATGGGCTAGAATGTGGTCAATTTTAGAGAAAGACCCATGTGCAGCTGAGAGAAATGTGTATTCTGGTGTTGTGGGGTGGAACACTCTGTGCACATCTACTAAATCCATTTGTTCACACTTTTGGTTCAGGTATGTTGTTTCTTTGCTGACTTTTTGTCCGGTTGACCTGTCTCTTTGCGTCATAGGGGTGTTTAGGTCCCCTATTACAATGGTGTTATTAGTTATTTGATTTTTCACGTCTGTTAAGATTTGACTTGTAAAGTTTGGTGCTCCATTGTTTGGTGCATAAATGTTTAGGATTGTTATCTCTTCCTCTTGCAGCTTTCCTCTAGCTAGTATGTAATGGCCTTCTTTATCTCTTTTGATTGTTTTTGGTTTGAAGTTTACATTGTCTGCAAACATAATAGCTACCCTTGCTTTTTTCTGGGGACCTGTTGCATGGAGAATTGTTTTCCATCCTTTAACTTTCAGCCTGTGGATTTCCTTTTGAGTAAAATGTGTTTCCTGTATACAGCATATCGTTGGATTGTGTTCCTTAATCCACTCTGCCAGTCTTTTCCTTTTGACTGGTGAATTGAAGCCATTTACATTAATGGTTATAATGGTTATATGTTGGCTTATTCTAGTCATGTTATTTACTTGTTGTTGTTTTCCTACTTTTGCTGTCTGTTTACTTACTTGTTCCATTTGAGTGTTTCTTTCTATTGTTGTTCTTGAGATTGTGGTCACTTTTCTCTCTGTCTAGAATATCTTTTAGTGCTTTTTGCAATGCTGGTTTCACACTCACGAAGTTCTTCAGTTGTTCTTTGTCGTGGATATATTTTATTTCTCCATTGAATTTGAAGGATAGTTTTGCAGGATACATCAGTCTGGGTTGGAAGTTGTTTTGTCTCAAAATCTGTAATACCTCGCTCCAAGCTCTTCTTGATTTCATGGTTTCCGTTGAGAAGTCTGCTGTGATTCTGATGGGCTTTCCTTTATAGATGATCTGTTTCTTTTCTCTAGCAGCTTTCAATATTGTGTTGTTTTGCTGGATGTGTGGGATCTTGACTATTATATATCTGTGTGTGGTTTTATTTGGGTTATGGCTCGTTGGGGTTCTATATGCCTCGATTAACTGTACTTCAGTATTTTTTACAATGTTTGGGAAATTTTCTGCTCTTATTTCAGCAAATATTCTTTTTATATAATTTGTGTTGTCTCCTGCTGTTTCACTAACTCCTATAACTCGAATATTATTTCGTTTTGCCTCATCTTGCAGCTGTTGGATTGATTTTTCTTGGATCCTTGATGACTTTATGAGATCCTTCCTTTCACGCTTATCAGCTGCCATGCTGTCCTGAAGATCTGAAATTCTATCTTCAGCTTCATTTAAGCGGTTTTGCCAGCTTTCAATGGAAGTCTTCAATTCCTGGCAATCTCTTTGGATCTGTTTCATTAGTGGTAACTCATTCCTAAATTGCTCTTGTAACATCTCCATTTGTTTCCTATTTTCTTCTATTCTTTTATCTATTTCTTCTCTGTGTGTGCGGAACATTTCTTCCATTATGGTTTTCAGTTCATTTTTTGCCTGAGAGATTATTTCTACTTTAATCTCTTTTGTGGCCTGATGGTGTTGTTTCTTCACTTTGGATGTGATCTTTTCCGAAATTGCAGGTATGTCACTAATTTCTGCTTTAGTCTGTTCTATGGCCTGATGGAGGTGTTTCATTACTTCAGACGTAATCGTTTCATAAATTGCAGGTATGTGGCTTATTTCTGCTTTAATCTCTTCTATGGCCTGATGGAGATGTTTCTTTATTTCGAACGCAATCGTTTCAGAACTTGCAGGTATGTGGCTTCCTGGTTCCCCTATATCCTTGCATCCAGGACTTGTTCTGGGTGGGGTTTGAGTTCTGAGACTGCGTTTTGTTCTTTTGTTTTCCCATTTTTGGATATCAGATTCAAATTATTGAGCTATAAATTACCCAGGCAGTTCACCAGGCAAAGGTCCATTGCAAAGGCTGCTCCAATGGCTCCTTCTCTTCAGGGGAATGTCCCTTAAGCTTTCTGCTAAGAGTTTCACTCAAAAGGCTGTTCAGATGCTGCTTTGTAGGCCGAGCTACTCTCTACCCAGAGACCTGGCCGGGGCGTGCAAACAGCTCCCCCGCCCAGGGGTCCCTGCAGGCATGGGGGCTGCTCAGATGTTCCTCTCTGGGCCGAGCTCCTCCCCCACTCAGTGATCCGGTTGCGTCACTCAAACAGCTCACCCTTCCCAGGATCTGTGCAGGCAGGAGGGTCCCAAAGTGCTAATATTTTGTGCTTGGCCCGTGATCCGCCGCTCCCCGGCGGTTCTCTGTCTGCTCAGTGCTCTTGCAGGGGCCGGTGACCGCAGCCACTGCAGTGCCCGCATGCTCCAGGCCTGGTGAAGGGAGCGAGTCACTCCACTCCTCTGTGCTCCACACGCTGCCACAGTCGCGGGCTGCAGGCCAAGGAGGGCGCTGGCTGCAGGGGTGGGGACTAGAGCAGGACCCCGGTCTGCAGCCCGGATTAGTGCAGCCTGCCTGAGGAGTGCTGGCTCTGAGTCCGCTCTGCACTGCAGCCACCAAAAAGCCAATTTCTGGCCGCAGCTGCCGGCGAGCCGCACAGGGTCCTACTTTCCCTTCTAAGACATCAACTTTCATACTAATGTTTTCTGTACATATTGAATTACAATCTGCAAAATTCTAGGACACTGACCAATGCATGGAAAAAGAAATGTAGGTCAGCTCATAGGAAATTTTTTCTTGGTTTATGTTTTCAGCTTAATTTTGTTCTTCCAAAGGGATTGAGATGCTGCTGAGTGAAGCTAATCTGAACAAACTCTGAAGCTTTTGAAATTTCCCATTTGAACAGATCAGTGTCACCTGCCTGAGTTGTCTGAAAGCCAACTTTCTCCCCAGAATGAACAGGATATGCTCAGTTTTTAAAGCAGGAGTTCCTCCGACATTATAGAGTTGGGATGGCCTCCAAACTGTCTGCTTGTTAACTTGTGTCAGATGAGTTTATGGCAGTACCTGGGCATCAAATCCTAAGTCCTTGTTAATGTTAGACATCAGTTAGTTGCTTTAGAATGTCTCAAAAGTAGAACTCATCTTTGTTTTCTTTACTTTGTCAGCTTGATACTGGCTGTCAGAACAACCTTTCATTTTTCAACAAGATCAATTGATCTGTCTCCAAGACATGGTGTTATATTCGATCCCATCAATTACGCCCTCCATGAAGTTTCCCATTACTCCATAATTGGCCCCAACAGACCACATAGCTCACAGAGTCCTCTGCAGAGGGCAGCATATGTCATTGATAATCCCAGAGGCCTTCAGCACCCAAGGCACCTAGCATTCTGTGAAAGAAAATGTATTTTATGCTATTTATTTCTCATAGGAGCACCCATATGATTTATCCTGAATGCTTTCGGTAAATGTCGGGATCTTGTTTTTCTTTCACGTCTTGCTCCTTAAGTGAAAGCTCATAACTAGAGTGAGACCTGGAAGGCTGAGTCATGGTCTCTAATTTAATATGTCCAGGCAAAGTGCTACCTCTTCATTTAAGCCAGACTCACAAATCCATATTTCTTCTCTCTCTTTTCCCCTAAGTTTGACAGGAATGGCTCTCTCCAAACTCAGGCAGTAGCGAGAGGACCGTTCTAAAGGAAATTATAGTGCAAATGGGAGGAGAAGCGTGACAGTTATCAGCACTCAATGCGACAAGAACATCCATCATGTCTGCATTTGGTCTTGGGCTCTGGTGAGAGGAAAAAAGCAATAAAGCAAACAGAAGTGCAGAGGTTTGCTAGGCGTATCAGTAAACACAGTGGTTGTTAACCTCTGGCAGAGCCTGGGGGTACAGACCCTGCTCTCCTCATACTGAAGAAAACCACAGGTGCTATCCTGGATGCAAGGAAACTCAGAGTGAAACCCACAATTCAGTATGTATTGGACAACTTTCCCTGCCTTTCTCGCAGCCTTTGGCAGCCACATTCAAGTTCCTGTTTCTATGGATTTGACTCCTTGAGATACTTCATTCACGTGGAATAATGGAGTCTTTAGGGTTATTTCACTCTGCATGGTGTTCTCCATGTTCATCTGTGTTGTGGCATGGAGAAGAATTTCTTTTCTTCTTTAAGGATGAATTATAGCTCATTATATATTTCTTACACATTTTCTGTATCCTTTCATCATCCGAGGGCCTGTGAGCTTTTTCCGCTTTTTGGCTATTAAGAAAAATGTGTCAGGGAGCATGGATTTATTTATCTGGACAAATGTATTTCTAATTGTTTAGGGACATATAGCATAGAATGCAGAAATTGCTAGCCCATAGTAGGCTATTTAGAGATTTAACTTGAAACAGAAAGGCTCCAAAAGTGAAGGGGTGGAGGTGTAAGGCAAATGATGTTCAAACTGTCCTTTGCCTAATTGAAGAAAAAAAATAGTCCTGGAGAGGTGCAGAGCGCACGTGGGTTGCATTCTTTGTGATGCTTGTGAAGCTCCCATTGCCCCGGGGGAGTGGAGAGATCAGGATGAGGGGAGGAGACACATGAGGATCACGTGGTTTCAAAGACCTCTGCACGTGAAGGTTGTCATTACACACTCATATCGTCACCTCGTTGTCCACCAAAGGCACAAACTGCTTTGAAAAGCATTCCTGAAGCCTTCATACCCTCTAGGCCCCTTCACCTATCGAACAAAAATCACTGTCTGCATCTGGAAAGGCAGATCTCTATTCCGTGGCCCTGAATTTCTTTTCTGGTTTTATTCTACACTCTTCATTTCACAGAGGTTGTATGGGGCAGATGTAGCTCTTTGACCTAGTTTTTTTTTATTTCTAGTGTTACAGCCTTCTAGTTGTGGGATCTTGAAGTAGTTACTTAATTTCTTAATATCTGGTTTCCTTATTTGTAAAACAAATGCCATTACCTGCCTTAGTCATACATATTAAATAAAATTTCATATGATAATATTTGTTAAAAATGAACAGCTATTAAATAAAAAAAGTTTCTATTCTGCATCTTATCTCTTAGTTATGTTTGTCCCCATGCAATAAGTGAATGACTACCAAACTCCCTGACTCTGTGAATTTGTTCAAGTTTGTTTTCCATCCATTACACCTTACATGTCTCTCAAGGCTGGGTGCCAGTTACTGTGGGAAATTTTCAGGATGAATCTTAATGATGGGTGGCACTTTGGCAAAGAAATGGCATTGCAACACATATGAAAGTAAACCTATTTGGGGGAAGAATCATAGTTTTTCCTTTTTCTGTGCCACATGACCAAATGAATCCAATCGAGTTGAAGTTTTATTCAAGAAGTTAAATAGGATGGCTTAAATGCTAGCTTCAAAACAAGTCTGGCATTCTCCTTCATGCATGTTTGAAATTTTATCACCATCTCTTCAGTTTTTGTTGTTGCTGCTCCTTGTGTTTTGTGTGTATTTTGTTCATTTAAGAAAGAAGGAGAAGGAAAAGATGTGAGGGAGAACAGTCAATCATTCCTGTATCTCCTGCTCTTGGGCCAACATGGGCTATTTGCACGGTTTAACAGTCTTCTCTTGGAGTGGACATGGCTAAAAGTGGCTGTGATAGTTATGGGCTTTGTCA
Source organism: Dinomys branickii (assembly GCA_004027595.1). Lineage (NCBI taxonomy): Eukaryota > Metazoa > Chordata > Mammalia > Rodentia > Dinomyidae > Dinomys > Dinomys branickii. The sequence goes on along the minus strand of PVLD010004550.1, from coordinate 3,709 downwards.
CTGCAACTTGACAGCAGTAGTTTTGCTGCATTCATGGTTTGAATCCTTCATATAGGAAAGTCATTAGGTTGAAGTTGGGATCCAAAATATCCTCTGAACAAAAGAGTGTTGGAGGCTCTCCTTTCCATGTACTCTGTTCCTTTTAGGGTTTTGCTTACCTCTCCAATGTATCTGTTCAAGGCAGGAGAAATCTTGACTGGTCTTCACCCAAAGCATTACATCAGGGCAATGATTATTCCTTGTTGAAGATTCCTCCTAAAACTCAAGATTAGGATCTCATTATTATTGGTGATGTTATTTCATTACATTGCAGTGAATTGAAACAGTCATGTGGCTAGGATCTGAGAAGCATAAAGTACGACCTCTCATGGCTTGAACAATTATAAGTTGTACTTATTCAGATCTAACCTTGAACTTCTGTCATTTTAAAAAATTTTCCTTACAGGGAGAGAAAATTTTTCTTGCATGTAGGTGGATATGTCTATCTTCTAGTATGGTGGTACCTTGGTTCATGAACTTGATTTCACAATTCTGGTTGCAAATTGGGCTGGACAAGAACTAAAACAAATTAATGGTTAGGTTCAATATTGACCTCATCCACTTCAGTTTGCCACCAGAATCGTGGTGAGAATTGAGATGGTGACTCAAGATACCGCTATACTTATCCCCTCAGGTAAGTATCACATAATCCAAGGAGATTTCCTTCATATTTAGCAAAACAAGAAGTAAGAATGAGTTTAATAATCTATTTCTACCCCTGAAAACTTCAAATGTAATTAAAAATCTGTGGTAACTGCCTCTGGCTATACTTATATTGTGATGATGAGGGACTTGGGTCCTCCAGGAAGTGGACAGTGAAACGTTGTTATAAATGCAAGAGCAAGTGGGGATATGGATTTGCCAGCTTTTCTGTCTCTGAGACGCACTGCTGAGCACCCACAACATACAGGAAGAAAGGTTTAGTTTGTTTTCCCCTTCAGCCCATGATTATTTGGCTCCAAGGCAGAGACATCCAGGTGGAGGACATGGCAGAGCAAAGCTGCTTCATTCCTGGTGGCTGGAAACAGGGCAGGTCAGGGATGGCAGAGCAGCAGGTGGGAAACCAGAGGCAGACCCATGGTCAGCCCTCCATTGCATGCCCTGACCTACCTGGTCATTGCGCTCCACCACGCTCCAGGGTAGAACCCAACCCAACGGGGATGAAATTTCAACCTAACCACCTGGGGGGCGGGGCGGAGGATAAGTGGGAGAGGGAGCGGAGAAGGACTTCAGGTTGTGATGGAGGTGTGAAAGTGCAAGGGCAAGCAGAAGTGTCAAAATGGCACCCAGGATTTGGAAGCAGATTTATTTACATCAATGGGCACTGATCCGGATCATTCCCAGAATATCAGGCCTCAGTTTCTGGTGGTCTGGGGCTTCTATTGGATAAGCAAGCAGGAAGCATAGGGACCAGCTATGCACCACAGTGACCAGCCGTTTCTAAGAGACAGGAGCAACTGGATCTGGAACAGGAACTATTACATGGGCATCTTAACAAACTGAAGTACAGCGGCTGGGAAGGGCAGCATTTTCTGTTACAAAAAGTGGGTGGAAAGGCAGGAGAGTGGTCTAAGAAGAGCCTTGGACTGTAGTGAAGCTTTCAGGCATCTTAGCCAGCCAGTGAGGAACCTGGTACAAAGAGCCTGTACAAGAACCTCCCCCTGGCCTCCAGTGCACAGAATGAACGGCAGCCCTGTTTGCTGCCATTGTCCTCAGGGCTTTACCTAGTACTCACTTCCCCTTTGCTAAATCCACCTCCTAATTCCCTTGACCTTTGGTTTGCACCTTGGTTCATTTCCATAGTCTTGATGGTGATGATGGAAACCATTGCTGGAGGAACCTGAGCTTCCCTCAGCAGTCGCTTTCTCATGCTTAGGGTGCTGCATGTACTTATTTTCGAGTGCAATTGGACAAGCATGTCAAGGAACAGCAGTTCCAGCTCTTCTTACTCTTTCAAGTCATATATCTCAGATAGATGGTGACTTACCCTTGCTAGTTGGTCCGCAGACACAAGAAGTCCAAAGTGCCCAAGAAGCATCAGTAAGCTGTAATGAAGTGCATGCTCTCAGAATTCTCCACATGGTAGGCATTCTCTTATGGGCTCCAGGATTTCTAATCATACAGAATTCAAGTTTGTAGGAATGGGAAACACAGAATTCCTAGTGAATTACTGGGAAGTATGATCATTCCCGCTTTTCCCTTTTCTTCCTTTACCCATTCATTCTTCTTATTAGAAGTGTGACACCAGGCACAGGTTCTGCATTTGGGGTGACGCCATTTACTCCTGGTGGAATTTTGTCTCTGAGCTTGTACTTCAGCACCACTTTCAAGAGGGTGTTTCAGTGCTTTATCAGACCAGCTGTGATATCGCAGGATCTTCTTCCTGGAGATGTGACAGCTTTTTTGGGTGATGGTTGAGAATGGATCTTTACTGATTTATTTTTTTGAAACTGAGAAAGTGAGTGTTTATCTGAAAATGTTTCAATTTCTCTTTCAGGTTTGAAGGATACTATTGATGGATATAGAATTCTTGGTTGGCAGTTTTTTCCTCAGCATTTTGAATATATCATCACACTATTTTCTATCCTCTTATGATTCGTGATGAGAAAACAGAAGTTAGTGTTACTGAGGACCATTTAATGCAGTAAGTTGCTTTGCTTCTGCTGTTTCCAAGACCCCCTCTGGTCTTTGGCCACTTTCATTATGATGTGTCTACTGTGGATTTCTTTGAATTTAGGCTCTTTGGAGTTTGTTATGCTTCTTGAATGTTAAGAATATTGCTTTTGTGTGAGTTTGAAAAGTTTTGGTCAATTATTTTCAAAATTTATTTCTGTCCCTTCCTCTCATTTGTCATTCTTGATCTACAGTTTTACGCATGTTGGTGCTGATGGTGCCATATGTTCTGAGGGCCTGCCTGATTCTCTCCATAGTTCCTTCTATTTCTCAATCTGTAAATCTCAGTTCACCTTTCTTCAAGGTGGACAATTGCTCCTTTTGCTAGTAGGATCATCTGTTGCACCTCCTCTAGTAAAGCTTTCATTTTAGTTATTGGACTTTTCAAGTCCAGAATATTTATATTTTTATAATGTACATCTCTATACATATTTTCTACTTGGTGAGATGTCATTCTCTAACACTCATTTAATTTTCTTTACTATAGTTTCCTTTTAAAAAAAATTAAAAAGAGCTGATTTTAAATGTTTGTCTAGAAGCTTCATGGTCTAAACTTCCTCAGAAAGAGTTCCTGTTGATGTCTTTCCTATATGTAGGCAATAGATTCCTTATTTCATTGCCTTAACTTTGTGGATGAAACCAAGATATTTAGGGAACTATAAAAGAACAATTCTGGAAATTAGATTCTCTCTGCTGTCCTAGGCTTTACTATTGTGCTGTTTATTATTATTAGGTTGCTACTAGTTTGTTTAATTACTTTCCTGAGCTAATTCTTTGAGGTATATTTTCTTTTTTTCTTTTTATTTTCTTTTATTTTTTATTTTAAAGACAAAAGAATGGAGACATATGAACCAGACTTAGCCATAGACAATACAGAAAATACAAAATTATACAGAATATAGTAGGGAATTACCACTGGATGTTGTATTACATAATGTTATCTTCATATTAGTTAACACAAAAACATTAAAGGAAATACCAAATTATAGAGAAGATA